>BOPP01000124.1:3342257-3357071 GCA_017312745.1 Gryllus bimaculatus | reverse complement strand
CTAACTACGGCTCGTTTCCACTGCACTTCCACGGGCGCATCCGCTGTTCAATCAGCACATCCATTCACGTGGGCTTGCACAAGCAGGTTTGTTCTTCAGCACGCGCACGGCGCCGGGGGCATGTGCTCACTCGCAACCAAGAAGTCTCCCGAGAAATGCCTTGCACGACATAACGTTGTTCGAAAACTATTAACGACGTACTCGGGTCTGGCAAGTAAAAACTCTGGAAATACCAAACCGAAAACAAAAGTAAAAAAAGTTCTGCATACAAAATACAAATATTTACTTTTATTAACACTATGTAATAAAATCACTTGAAAGTCTTTAATTATCAATTTGGCAATTATAACTACATTTTTTAACATTTTTCACTGACGTGTATTATAGGCACGTTCGTAACAACTACACATTACACTAGTTTAAAATAATTTTAACGTTTTCTATAAAATATTTATTATTTATCAATAAATAATTATATATCGAAAATAGAGAAAACTACAATTTATGGCCGAATAAAATACGGATTTATCGCAAAATGTGTTTTGGAAGTCGTCTGACGAAGACGAGTTTATTCACCAACTAATTATAAGAGAGTTATAATATAAATATTGAAATTCAAATAATAAATGAAATATCATTTATTAACGACGAATATCCGAAATATAAATTTACAAGATTTTCTACATGTACACAATTGCATATATTTAAATGAAACTTGCAGGGAAAATAGAATTGGTATTAAACAATTTTTTAAACAAAACCAGCATTTACTTCAATAAATGTGGAGAACCATGTGACGACCTTTGTCCTTCCTTTGTCAAAGAGGAGTTCTGGCAACTTCTTAAACTCTTCTCCACTTCCAGTTTCACCCCGCCAACATCAGAAAAGAGTTTTCCAAACAATTGTTCCTTTAGAGAACAGATAATTGTCGCTGGACTATGAAAGGGGTGGTTTTAAACGTTTCAACAAGATAACGGCAAAAACTCTTGCATTGCCCGAGCGCAAAGCAGACGAGCAGTCATTAAGGATAGAGACTCCTTTTGGCTGCAAATTGCAGCGTTTGTTTTGAACTAGGCATAAAACTAAAATTGAATTTTCTTACTTCCTTTGTCACGTTTTGTCGGGACTTAAGGCCCATTCACAATCCAAACGTAAACATAAGCATAACGCATAGACGTAAACATTAACATAGACTGAAGTATTCACAATGCCTGCCATAAACGTTAGCAAAATAAAAGCTTATATTGGCAATGAGACATCCTAGTTCCCCATTGGTTTGATGTGAGAATCGATTTTGAGGTATCGTCTGTGTCCATGATTCAAATGGAATTAGTTCGTCTATCGACTTCACTCCTCTTTCGATTCTCAATTTTGAATACACATTCTGTGATTGGTTCATTTCCTGTCTTACTTAAGCATAAACACAGAATATAGGTGTACTGGTGCGTTATCGTTGGCATTTTCGTGAAATAATTATAAACGTTGTCATTGCCAACAATAGTATTTATTGCAAGAGAAGCTTTCGATGGCTTAGCCATCATCATCGGTTGTCTGGTACAAGACGAAACAAAACAATAAAACGTGAATATTCCTTTGATTTTACAACAAAATTATAATAAAGGTTACAAATAATTTTACAATTTTTTTGGAAAATATATTTCACATTCTAGAAACTGGAAGAAAGAAAAAAGTAGGGGGTAAGTCATTAACACTAAAGGAATATGAATGAAATGTAATTAGGACACGTAAATTTTTTAAAATAGAAAACATAGAAACAGAAACATATCTTCCATTCAGCAGGTAAGGAATGGCTCAACTTACATTTCTATGTTTTCTGTTTTAAAAAAATTTACGTGTCCTAATTACATTTCATTACATTACATAATTATATTTCAACACAGAAGCTTGAAGCTTTGCAAGCTTTTAAGTTAACGTCTTACGTGTTATGCTTATGCGAACGCATTGTGAATGAGTCCGCTTATGAACGTAGTCCTAACCCGTATGTTAAATGCCATACTTATATTTATGTTTGCATTGCGATTAGGCCTTCAGAGTCCGCCCCATAAACTGACACGATTTTGCGATTAATGGTAGCGGCCTTTTTTCCCGTTGCGCAGAGGAAGTGTATCAGAACGCGCACTTCACACTCGGCGGGAGAGAACACGGGAGCGCTCATCTTAACGGCACCACGACGACACTGGAAGAATTCAGGAGGATCTCCTGTAATACTAGCCTTCCTATACACAATCAAACCCCAGTGGCCTCTTCAAACAAATGATTAAAACAACATTTCAAAAGCCGCGCGCTAAACGAAGCGGCGTCGCGAATCGCGGCAAGAACGAAAGAGAACGGATCATCCGCACGCTCCCAGCCGGGAGAAGCGAAACGTTCGTTGGCGGCGCTGAGAACGAGAGTAGCGAGTGGAACCTCGAAGAGTGTGGGCAGCAGACGAGCACGTTAGATGCGAGTTAGTGGAAAGTTGTATCAAGACGATGAATAAGGCGGAATTGCTAGTAAGTAGGATTGCTGAAAGTGCAAGGCGATGACCACGAGGCACTGTTGTAAATTGTACGTGGAGTCAGCAAGGAAATCAGTGATAGTGTAGTATATGAGAAGGAGACAGTGCTGGTTAGGAATAACCGCCTCGTGGTATTAAGAAACAGTGCGAATGAATGAAGAGAAGCAATGGCGATGAACCATGTGATGATAGTGTAATTATTTGGGATTGGTTTCTCACGAGTAATTGTATCGCGGCACGTGGGAAATCCGAAATAAGACGTTGCCACCGACATTGCAAGACTTGCATCGGCGTTGGACATCACGGCGGCGGCTTCACTTCGGGCGGCGCCGAACAGCACCGAGTGCCACCGGGCGAAGCCGAGGTTCCGAGGGGATGACGGTTGAAGAGGGGCAGCCTTGGAGGTCGCCGCTCAACAAGTATTTATGTCACACTCCACTGGAATGAAGTATTGAATTGAATTGAATTGAATTGAATATGCCTTATTTTACGTGGCGACACAGTAATAACTAAGCTGATATGTATTTGTAAATGATGGTGCCAATTGTTTAGTAACTGCATAACGAGTATGTGAATCATATATAAGAAATATAAGAAATAGACGATTGCAATGTTATGGAAAGAAAAACCAAAAGGTACTCACTATGATTAATGGTGATCACCACACGGTAATTATTCATTGTTTAATGCATGATAAGTTGCATGCAGCCAACAAGATCCCTCCCCCTGAAACGTATTCCCAGTCCCATATTAATATATTTCAAACAATTGATGAAATAATATGTAATCATTGATTCACATACGTGATGACAGACCATGTTGGAAAAGGGTCAAGTGTGAGTACGGTCACAATATGTGAACATTTCTTTAAGGACCTAAAGAGATGGACACACATTCCAGGAAAAGTCGTTAAAATATAAGAAATCAAACGCGCACTTTCATTCTTCTTCTTCTTCTTCTTCTTCCTCTTCTTCTTCCTCTTCCTCTTCCTCTTCCTCTTCCTCTTCCTCTTATTATTATTATTATTATTATTATTATTATTATTATTATTATTATTATTATTAGAGAATTGTGTGTGCGCTTACGCAAGGAATCTGCCGCCCACTCCATTAGACCGCTCAACAACGCCACTGCTAATTGCAGCATCCCGATGCGCGACAAATTCACCGGAAGCTCTCTAGACACTAAATGGCTTATGCAGAGGTACCAAGTACCCATTTGTGTGTGCCCGGAATCCAATTATTGGCCAATTAGAACAAGCATCGACCGAGCACGTCGCTCGCTTGCTTCACGCCCACACGGGACCAGAGACGATGTGTCGCATTCCAAAGGTTACAATTTTAGCGACTTCGTGCGTTTGGGACGAGGACTTTTCCCATTTCGTCGTGTATAAGTAAATGTAGTGTAAAGTTTTGTAATGAATCAAAAATTATATATATATATATATATATATATACACACTTGTTCCTAAACAGAGAAAATACAAAAAACGTCTGCTCTGTTTATGTGGGAACAACATATTTTATAACATGTATTTATATATTAATATTTGATTTGTTATTTATGTATGTATTCTTTTAGTTGTCAAGAAAATAAAACTGTTTATATTGTTTGAGAGGAATACCCGTAATATTTAGTGCTGTGAAGCAAAGCTAGAGAGCATTTGCTTAATGGATCAAGGAAAACCGAACAAAAACAAGTAGTGTGGGAGTTGATCAAGAAGATGAATACAATAATTTGCAAGGCGTATTAAATGTTTCAGAATTTTACAATATTAAAAGTAACTAATTTATTAGTATATTTACTATAATATAAATCATATTTTTGTTTTCGATACTCAATGTTTTGTCTTCTCCAGAAGGAAACGTTGTGCGGAATAAAATATTTTTTTTAATATTTGAAATTCAGTTATCGATCTTAACTGTTAAATGCCAGGTGCTCATGTGTTTCAAAATAATGCACAACAATTGCATATGAATTTGTGTTAGTGGGTCATTGACATAGCCTCTGAAAATTACGACTCCTACTTTGTGTGTTATAATGTATATTACTAATTTCGAATAAAGATATAAATTGACGGTAAACTATGCAAACTCCAGCCAAATGATAGATACCGAAACAGTTTCGATTTTGCCTGAAAAATGTAAATATTTAAATGTTATTCTATTGGTCTCCATACTGCCCACACCTACTGAATTTTCATACATAGTATGTCACTGCTTACCACCTAGATGACGTCATGTTCAGTATAAAAAGTAATAAATTGCGACCTAGCGCGTCTGATTTTCAAGCAACACCAATGCACACATACATTTTCGGCAGGAACATGAAATCAGAACGTGACCTGCTGTACAGCTGTGCATAAAGAGTTCAAGAATAAATAAGAGGCAAATGTCAATTTATAAATGCATATGGATACAATACCTCACTACATATTCACTGAAAAAAAAAAGGATTCATTTTCGACCCCTTTATATGCCTTTTTAGAAGTTTGTAACCCCTGAGAACCACTTTACACAGCTGTCCCAGAATAAATGTTCCACAGTTCTAGCGCATATAGGCGGTTCGAAGATGATTAATTTTTGACCACGAACATATAACTACACTACGTAAAATCTGAAGAGCCGCTGATTGATAGGCATCCCAACCTGCAGCGAAGCTTGGCGGGTGCGTATCTTTGCCCCTTGCTACCACGCCGTCCCTTACAACCGACCCCCCCGTGACAATTGCGGAGTCATGAGCCACCAACCTTACAACCTAGTTAACATTTACCTGCCACAGGCTCTGCGCGCCAATTTTGCGATAGCATCAGTTACATCCTTTTTGTCGCTCGATCTCGGCCATGGCAGAGAGCTGTACGTTTGTTGTATATGCATACATGCTGTTTTTGTACGGGATGTCTGTGAGCTGCACGAAAATTGTAGGTGGAGCTTTTTCACGACCGGCGCATCCCAGAGCAGTGTTTTTGCGCGGGTAAATCTGCGGCCCCGTGATATAAACAGGTCTGCGAGTGGAGCACATTGGACAGACCGCACCGAACGATTTGATACGATGATGAATCGCTTTGAAGTGGTACAGTCTCAAATCACAATGGCCACAATACCACAATATGCAAAGAAACGGAAGCAGAGTGTTTGAAGAAAGACAGGAAGAAAGACAATCCCTTCCATTTAAATAATATGTAACACTTGTGCTCAGAACAATTTGCATCTCGTGGGCAGTACTACAGGTGTTTTTTTCTGGTGTTCGAAATACCCAATACCCAGGTGTTCCCTCACTACGTTATCTTAGTGTGGAGGCCGTATTTTCGATTTATGTGATTTCAAACTTGATAAAAAGTCACGCGTGGTTCTAGAAGAACCATGGCAGCGCATGCACAAGCGAACATCAGTTGCGTTTCTGTTTTAATGTTTGGGCAGGGATCATCGAGAGATGCCGCGACAATCGCCGCCTGGCAGGTCACCGTCGGTGACGTTGCCAACAGCAACGATGACGTGCAACGAGTCGTTTCCTCTTTTCTCCGGACCCAAGACACGGGCTTCTACGACAGCATATTCTTAAAAAGTAGCAGATATATGATAAGTGTCACAATATTTCTGGAAACCACGGGGAAAAGTGAATCGAGTTGTGTGTACGTCCACAGAATTTAGATTTCCTCAATAAAGTTCCTAGATACAGCAGATCCACAAAACTTTTATTCGGTTCTCCCCTAGTAGTATCAAACAAACACGCTGCAAGCAACAGAAATGCAGCTAAAGAAAAAGTGAAGTGAATAGTTAATATTATTATTACTTTGTAAAAAGGGACGAGTCACATACATACTAACCGACGTGTCACGCAATTTTAAAAAGCTTTTTACCTTGTTGTTTGTTATATTGAACGTTCTGCAGATGACTGTTTTTGACAGTCGTACGGCCTTTGAAATGAACATTGAATGAAGATAAAAGAACTTCGGATCAACGCAAAACCTGTCAACAAATACCGTGGATAATTAGTCACTCATAATTGCCATAATTAGATAAATAAAGACATCAAAGAGTAATTAATATTAACTGTGAGGCCACCAATAGCAACCTAATGCCGGTATCCGGATGTAATTCTATGCAATTAAAACCTTCGCGGAAGGCGCCGTAGGCCGACAAATGAGCCGACTGGAAATGCCGAAACGGAGCGCCGGCTGGCTCCCAACGGGAATTCCATGCGGTGCAGAGGGTCCTTGGCGGCCGCAGGGGGGGGGGACGTTGCATCACAGCCTCTCCCGAGTGTCACGGGCGCACAAGGGTCCTTCTCTCGCGACTCCATCCGCCCACGGGAACACCTTTATAGGACTGCAAAAACACGAACCATTTTAACGAGATTTCGTCTCTACTCAACGAACTGCGAATGGTTCTCGCTTCCTTTAATCAGACACTACTGTGGGTTGTTTGTGCAAAATGACATTAGTCTATGGAATGGACGTTGGCCAGTAGCGCCTCAGAGGCATCGTATTGCGAATGATCAGTGTACAATCACGATGATACAAATATCATGGAATAAATGTCAAGAGTAGTGAAAATGATCTGTGATCAACATGCAGTGGAAGTCCACATACATATTATTTATTATTTCCTTATCAGATGGGTTACTTTGTCAAGACAACGGCATCTCTGAGGACTAAGAAACAAAGTAATGTTTCAATTGCAATTCAGAAGAGGAAATAAGCACTGATTCCATCTTCTGCTCTATTATGTGGGTTATTATCAAAGTTAATATAACGGGTGCTTTAGGTCTATTTTAAATGCAAAATCCTATTTTTTGCAAAGCGGAGCTATCTTTGTATGCATGAACGAGATTCTTTGATTCAAACTGCTGATCTATCAAATACATTTTTCTCTCCTCACAAGAAAAATATTTTTAAACTTTCAGCAGAACAGTTATACTGATTTTACGTAAAATCATTACAATTGTTCCAATCAATAATCATTTATTTATATTATTTGTACAGTTATGGGGGTTAATTGTATTACTTACAATTTTACGCTACTTATATTATTTACACACTTTTGTATTTATAATCTACATTTACATACTAACGCTGACATACTTACAAACTAACACTACAGTAGATTCTACTTATTTACAATATTTAATTTACACGCACTCGCACTTACAATCTAAACTTACTAATACTGAAGTTTTTATAGTTGGCCTGTCAAAATTGCACAGGCGGGTCCGCGGGCTTGGTGCTCATATGGCACTATGTCTTCTCTGGAGATGTGATTGAAGTAGCACGCGGTCAATATGGGTTCGCTAACATCGATGTAAATTACTGTTACTTTTTGCATTTTACGCGCTGAATTCAGATATGGGTGTGAATCTTCCAATTTTGTGTTATTTGGTCCAAAGTGGTAAGAAGGAAGTGAATATAATGGTTATTTTTATGTTGAAAACACTACAAATGTCTAAACATTCTGTCACCCTGAGTTTTTGCGGTTCATCTGTTCTTGTTTCCTTGTTATTCATCATTAGTTCTTTGTATGGCCTTGATTTGAAGTTAAAATGGAGAAATTATGTTGTAGTGAGTGTGTCCATTCTCTGATAGGTTCTGTTATGTGTGGACAGTTTATTGTGAAGTCACATCAGCGTTCAATAACAAATTCATTCAAAAATGAGTATTATTATTATTATTATTATTATTATTATTATTATTATTATTATTATTTTATTGTCATGGTGGAAATAATCAATAAGAAGTGAGCATTGCACGTAGTTTGAATCACGTGCTACGCACACGTAATTGAATGGTTAAAAGAAAAAAAATACATTCGCAGTTCGGTGTTTCAATGGTGTGGAGAAAACCTACAAGTCACCTGTAAGATATACTTACAAACTAGCACTTACAATCTTTGGTCTCACAAAATTTGTGGAAAAAAGAAGAAAGGTAAAACAGAATACCCAAATGTGCACTCTTCTCGTCGGCCGGTTCAGCAAGGCGAAAATGTAATCCCAAAGCCACCGTGTGTGTGAATGAAAAGACATTTTAACTGACGGTGAAAATTCCTACAGTGAAAATGCAGTGTCTGTATTGAGTGGTACAACATATGATCCTAGAATCCACAATATGTCTCATCTTATTGAGCAAAATGAATTCTGTGACCTTGTTCGAGATCTTCATCTATCCAAATGTAAGGCTGGACTTCTAGTATCACGTTTGCATGAATGGAACATATTGGCTAAAAATACGAAAGTGGCCGTATTTAAGAAAAAAATGAAGAGCTTTCTTCTCATTTTAGTCAGGAAAATGAATTATGTAACTGCAAAATAATAATCTTCTAATGAATGGATTAGGATTAACGTATAATCCAAATGAATGGCGACCCTTTATAGATTCATCAAAGTTCCGTTTGAAGGTTGTCCTCTTCCACAAAGAGAATAAAAACCATCTATTCTCTTAGCATATTCGATCATTTTAAAAAAAAAGTATACGAAAGTATGGATGTAATCCTCAGAAGCATCAGGCATGGAATCCTCAGGAGCTCGAAAAATCACAGATGGCACATGTGCGCATATTTTCAAGTATATTTATTTACGTATGAAGACCAAAAAATGATTTTGGATGATGTGTTTACCAACCCAGGCGGAGCTGAGGTTGCTTAACTAACCGAGACCAAAATCAGTCATTTTCGGCCTAGTTGCTAATAACTATTTTTCGTATACTCACCTCCCAATTGTAGGTTTGAATTTTTAGAGAAATCTCATTTATACCATGCGGTTTCGTCGTATAGATGTAGATGTGCTTCTACATTATCGCCTCTGAAGTTGTCACTACTGTCGCAATTGTTAAAGCGTGTAGAATGCGCTTCTGATTTTTGGCGTTTTGTTTTGCAAGTATGGAGTGCGATATTCCAGATATTATAATTGAGGAAGCCGATGCTGCTATTGAGAGTTTATTCCTCAAAAATAAAAATAAAAATCTTTCGAAAGAGAGTGTGAACTCTTTTTAAAATGGAAATGTAACCGGGCTAAATAAAACAAATATGCTCGCACATATGAATGAAAAGGTATTTCAATTTCTGTAGAAACTCCTAGCACAAGAGCTCAATGCACGGAGAACTAACAGTGCCAGGCATAAAAGGTCAGGAAATGTCAATTTGTGTTTGTAATATAAATGTTTACAATAAATACGTAAAAACATTCCGTATTACAACATTAATAAAAATTCTTTGTCAGTGTGTCAACAGTCATTTGTACATTATCTTGGTTTCTTGACATTTCCGTATCGTAATCGTTCTCTGTCTAGGCTGCAAAGCTCACTTTGTGGCGTACAAATGCTCTGAAAAATACGGGTTTTGAGGTGAGTATACGAAAAATATCATTTTTACTTGGTCTTCAAGGTGGATTTACTAAATACTGCTGTTTTCTCTGCATGTGGGATAGCATAAAAATAAAGAAACACTCTGAAATCAGAGTGGCCCTGAGGAAATGAATTCATCCCGGGCAAAGTAAATGTAAAGTGCAAGCCTTTGGTGGATCCACAAAATATTATCTTCCCCCACTTCACATCAAACGTGGACTAGTAAAATGTGTTGTTAAATCGATGGACAAAGAAGGATATGGATTCAAATTGTAAAGAGATTTTTTCCCAAACTTAATGATGCAAAATTAAAAGAGATTTCATCAAGATTTTAGAGTTATGGAAGAGCGCTACCAAGGAAGATGGAACCCAGTCATGATGGGAGATTATTGTTGGTTTCACAGCAGGAAGACGCTACAATACACATTCAGAAGAGCATCATAAGCATTCACAAGTAGACCTTTTGAAATATTATTATGATTCACGTATACGTCTGCATTTCATTTTTTGCTTTACATTACCAATTACAAATTTAATTTTGATTATAATTTCGTATATATTTTTGTACTACCTTCCTATATTTCTAAGTCGCAGATATTAAACAAATTATACAACATTACTCGTATACGAGAATTATTTAAAAATAAATTATGGCATTCTCACACATTAAAAGTAAAAAAATATAGTTTATAACAAATAAGTCTTACGTGGTGGCTTCGTTTCGCGCTCTGAAATAATTAGTAAAAAAAGTCACTTTCATTCACGTTACCGAAAAGAGGTAAAAAGTCCGTGCCCTGTGTTCTGCAGCTCCTGCAAGTACACGAAGGAACATATGGAAAGGAAGAGTTGTGAGAACGGTGGATAGGTCCGAGAGATCCGGAGAAAATCCCCTATTGAAAGCTTAATAAAAGCCGAAACATTGGAAACTTATATAATGCTTTTATAATGAACGAAACTTTAAAATATTCCATTATATGCAAACATTAATATATTTGCATACTTGTTATCGTGGTTCTGCTGTATCTGGGCTTCGTAAGCGGGAACTAGGAATGCACAGAAGACATGATTCGATAAGTAAATTTAGAACAAAGTATTGGCTTAATCCGAAATCTTTTCTCTTCTTCTTCATTTCCCTTCTAATTTCTCTACTTCTTTTCTCTTCTTCTAATCGTCTCCACTCCTTATTGTTCACTGCGATTTCCCATGTTATATTTTTATAGCAAATGTTAGGTATCATGATAATTACAAGGGTCGCTACAGCAGGATACCATGTACCGCATCTACGCAGAGCGGGTTGCTTCATTGTCAAAGGACTGCGGTTCGCTCTCATTATCGTTATACACCAGTAAGAGAATAAAAGTAAAGGAAAAAAGTATTTAAAAAACTTAACATTCAATTAAAAGACATGGACATTAAATGTACTCTGAGAGGATATTTTTTCACGAGAACCAATTTAACAACACTTTTCAGGCGAGGCAAAACTGCTAGTTGCAGAACCTAAAACGTGTATTTAGCCACTTCCAGCCGCCTGCCCATTAATACACGAGTTGAGGTAGTCCCGGAAGCAGGTAGCTGGCAGCACGAGACCATAATCGCGCCATTCTTTCAGCAGGCGCGCAGCCGGCGCGGCCTGCTTAGAGGCTGTTATTACGACCCCGCGTGGTGCGCTAAGAAAGCGCCGGCCGCATGGAAACACCCCTTATCACGCTGCCCGGGGCGCCAGCGATAACAACCAGTCACGCGAAGTAAAGCGTTGGGGCGTTTCGCGCTCTTTCTGCCCCACCTCCCCATCTCCCCTCCGCCTTCTGCTCCCCCCGCAGCCCACCCGCCCCCGCGCCGCGCTGCCACGCGACGCTCGCCGAGCCGGAAGGCGGCGGCGGCGGCGGCGGCGGCGGCGGCGGCTGCGCTGGCCGAAGGTGGGGCGCCGTGGGCAAACAGCGGTCAGGCAATCGATACGGCGCGTGGGGCGGGAGCGGGGGTGGGGGTGGGGCAGTTGGCGTCGCAGCCACCGCCGCGTCGCGATCTGCGCTCCGCCACGGCTCGCGCTGCCCCGTTTACAAGGGACCACTTCGCTCCACTCCGCTCCGCTTCGCTCTGCTCCGCTCTGCACAAGCAACGCGAGACAACAGGTAGTCTCCGCCACTGAGAGCGTCTCCAACACGGGTTGGCCATTAACAAAGGAAACTGCCGCCTGCTCACAATTCAGTGCCACAACAAATTTAACGTTCAAATTGATATAAGTATTAGTTGCAACGACCGAGACGTAAACCCGGTTCTCCTAGTTCGGGTTCCCGTTCCGGGTAGCTAATACTTTGAATTACTAAAACAATTAGGTTACATAGTAACAAAATCGCATTAAAGAAAATGTTTCCTGTGCGATGCACATTTTGTACGCTTCTGCTACAGGTGAGGTGTGTGTGTTCGGTGACAATTATGTTTCAAAAATGTTTTCCATAAGCTGAAAGAACATGTTTAAAACGAATGTGTTACAATACAGAACACGTTTATCGGAAAGGTCATAGAAACATTGCTTAAAAATCAGATTCAACTAAATATCACGTATTAGTCTATAACATAAGTTTCCAGTACACAGAAATATCTATTAGACACATAAAATTTATCTAAAATGTATGAATATTTCATTACAATTGAACTAACAACAAATTATTCTATATAACTATTGTTTCGTAAGTTTAAAAAAATATCCAAAATAAAAAAAAATATTGGACTATTTCTTGATTTTTTTTCTGATCGGAAATTATTCACTTGTAGATCGTAGTATATTGTTAAATATGTTAATCGATATGAATTTAATGCTGAATGAGCGAAAGAGTTGCAAAATAACGTGCATGTATCTTACTTTGTAACCAAAATTCGTACGATTCCTATGTCCTATATTACAATTATGTTTATTCCATCCCTTGAGTGAGTTATGGCCACACTTCGTCCCTTCCACTGAAATGGCAGTCGTCGAACAAGAATGACCTGCAACCGGTCTGCTGCCCTCGAAAAGAAATTTTAAAGGAGAACTTCTGCCCATTCCATGAGAACAATTCATGAAAGAGCACAATACTGATGTTAGCAAGAAGTCAGATGGCAATGTCTGTATGTTTTTTATTCACCAGTATAACGCTTAGCATTATGGAATGTCTGTTTATTTATTATCGACTCGCGTCCATTCATTATGGGAAGGTTCATTAATCCAATGTTTCTCTTACTTTGCTTACAAAAAACAGACATCAAATTCTATGAATAATATGCTGCTACGTTTTAAAACCTCTTTGCAAAATTAACCGAGACGCCGATGGTTTCTAGCTATGATCACCTATTATACTTCTAGAGAATTATAATGAGAGAAGTATAAAGAAAATCTCTGCAACTATAAGGGCACTTGGAAATTCCCGCACTTGAGATCAAGAGGTTTTGGGGATGAGTTCAGGCAATGGCAAAACTTGCAGCACCGCAAAAGACGGCAGAAGCGTTCGGCCTCCGCACCGAGAAGTCCGCTTTTGGGCCGCCCAAAGGCCTCGGGTAACTCCGCAGCGGCGTAGGTGGCTCGGGGCATCAATCGATGTCACTTGTTTTTGTCAATTGTCTTTTCACCGAAAGGTTATAGAGTTCGAGACCAGACGGTGACAGTATTATCGTCGCTCTTCAAAATCAGTCATCAGTACGTGCTCTTTGGTCAGGAAGTTCATGGGAGGACCTGTGGGATTCTGAAGCTTTTAAATTTAGCTATTATATTGTAATTATTGTAATTTCAAGTTTGATATTTTATATTGTATTATTAACTATAAAATGTTGTGAAGGTAAAACAAATCAATTACCATGCTTTGATGTTGTATATATTTTGTATTTGTATAAGATCATTAATTTGTGTTAAAATGTAATAATAATAATAATAATAATAATAATAATAACAACAACAACAATAACAACCACAAAAGTTACGGTGTGTAGGAAAGGCAATCAAATTTCAGACATTAATTTCTGAAATTTGTACTATAGAATGGTACTAAAAGTTATTTTAACTCTTTGAAAATCAGTAAAACCTGGAAGACATTAAAGCCCGTTGTATGATTACTTGAGAATAATGGATTTAACATTTAATTTGAAATTAATTAGGAAAATAATTGTTAGACCATTCCGATTACCTCGATTTGCCCTGGACGCTCGAATTAAAGAGACACCTATAGTTTAGTCAATCCTCCTTAATGAATTTTTTAAATATTAGTTTGTGAGGTGTTTCCAGCTAATTGACTTTTCTTTCTTCTCAGTATCGCTTTCTTTGACCGAAATCCAGAGCGCTTCCCAGTTGCTGCCAAGAACAACTCAACCATAAATCTTCCCAGTTGGTGCCAACACAATAAACCTTAAATACAGGTTCTACATAATCAACTTGGTAACACTCACGGCAAATTGGCACACATCTCGCAGGGAACAAAGTCGCACTTGACAAATTTGCGAGATGTTTAAGCAACGGAAGTAACCTTCGAGCACTCGCAACCTCGAGCAATCTCTGAAAGAATGGGGGCAGCAGGTATTCTCAATACTTTCATTTTGTCGTTTTAAAAGAATTGTTTACTCGATAGTTACGTTATTCTCTATAATATACATCGTACGTAATCATAACACTACGAATTGTACACAAATGTCTCACAAATATCCATTTCGTAGACCAATATTTTGGAGAATATCTAGATTTTCAATAATCGAAGAACCTTACCTTAGTACTTGCGTTTTAGATTTAGATTTATTTAGTAAAACAAAACAGTAAAAACTGTATGTAACGAATAAGGGAGAAGATCATCTGCGCACCTGTCCTTGAGTTTCAGAATCCCCTTCCCGTCATTTTAACTATATTTGTCATTGACCCGGAAGCTGAAGTACATTATTTGTTAAAAACATATTAGTATTTAAAAAAAATACATAATACAAATTTAAACTAATTCTCTCTCTCTCT
>BOPP01000124.1:3330483-3342240 GCA_017312745.1 Gryllus bimaculatus | reverse complement strand
ATATATATATATATATCACTGTCTAGTTAAAATAAACATTATTTTTCTTTTCGATAATCAGTATAGTATCTAATTGTATAGAAACAGTTATGCAGTAGAAAAGATTTGACTTTTAACTTAAATTTGTGAACCGCCTTCAATTGTTAAATGTCATCTGACAATGTGTTGTAAAGTAATGTACAAGTATTGTATGTGGATTTCCGATAGTGAGCTGTTGATACTAACACTTGATGAATGTGATATTTACGACGTGTGTTGTAATTATAAATATCAGTATTGCATGAAAATATGTTCCTGCCATTAAGTCACTTTTGACAAATATTACAGATTAGTAAATATATAGGCAAGGCAATGGTAAGATTCCAAGCTCAAATGAAGAGACGCCTCCGGGGATCGCGCGGATGGTATTTTTTCATTATTCGAATAATTTTCTTTTGCAATCTTAAGGTCTCGGTACTACATGATGAGCTTCCCTAGACTATTGTGACATATCCCTGGCAGGAATGCACATTTGAAAAACACACGCAACAAGCTGCATCAAAGCTGGCAGAATGTGAAAGAATTCTGAATGCGTAACATACGTTCATTAACTTAATATGGTGTTTAATTTTGTCATATGTACATTGCATTTGAGGTTTCTGTCTTTGTTCCCCTCTTTTCTGGCTTTGTCAAATAATATTCAAAATCACATTAGAACATTCGTGCTTTATATTAAGATATTGGTATACTGAGAAGTAGAACCTCATTGAAATCATTCCCAATATCGAAGAAGTCAAGATATCGCATTTATTTGGGTACATAAAATCATTAAATGAAAACACGTTGTCATCTATTGTTGCAACAATATAATTATAATACGAAGTATTGTCGATCTTTAATATTTAAAGAATAATTTTATAGTTCTTTTTCTGACAAGGGAGGTGACACCATTTTTACGATGCGGAAAAAAAGCTGTGATTTTGAATTTCCTTCCAATACAAATATTCGTGCCTATTACCACTCCATATCTTCCCCGACGCCACTCTCACGATTCGATCCTCTGGGCTGGGCTATGGCAATACGATTCAAAGATGCCTTATTTTACTTGACGAGAATCAGGCAATCAGACCTGGGTTTCCGCCTGAAACACCCCTTTCACCATCTAGCAGAGTAAGAAGATACCATTCGGTCGAATTTAGCTCAGAGGTGACTTTACAGCTCGAGTAACTTTTACATTAAGTAAATCTACATCACAGAACATCCGGCTTTACTTCCCCTCCAAAGGATTTATTTTCGCCCTTACAAATCCATGGCTTTGATCGGGTTTGAAGTAACCAAAGTGGGTACAACGGTCGGATACGCTACACGTCCCTGCTCCAAAGCCGCAAACGACCGGTCAGAGTTTGGACAACGTCGGCCGTGGACGTGTGGGGTCGCACGGGAGGTTGGAGGGGCCGCCGGGAAGGGGTGCGGGGTAGTGAGGCAGAGCGAAGTGACCGGACGGAGCGGGGGGAAAGCCAGACAGGCGGAAACGAGCGGAGCGGAGCGGAGAGAAGCTTGGCGAAGCGGACTATTGCGGGGTAGTGCGGAATGGAGCGGGCAGGAGGGGAGCAGGTCAGAGCAAGGAAGGGTGATCTGGGGTGCAAAGGATGGGAGTGGTTCAATTGGTAATCTCTCTCGTGACGTGAAAATGTTTAAATATTTTTTCCTTCCTACTCAGCAGAGCATGTTTTACTCGGAGTTAAAATAGATACTGTACAAATAACATTATGAATGTACATCCTAAGATTTTTTATCGATAACGGAGATAACAGCATGATTTCTAACTGTACCTTTCTTATTGTTGACTAAAGAACATCTGAGTTGCGTGGTAGAGACTTTTTTACTTTAATTCATCGTTCTATAATTAAGATCCTTCAAGCCTAAGTGGTGTAATTCACCTTTATCGTTCTAAAATATTTAATGCATTACTTCAGTTGAAGTAGAAAATTCAGCAGTACGTTATTTTCTATAGTCCTGTTTGAGCGAACTCTATTTTTTAAAACAGCAAAAATGAACATCGCAAAGGCACGATATTAACGTAAAAATGTATTTAATGAAATATGTTCTAAGAAATTAGATCTTTAAAATCGTCACGTACTTCTATTAAAAAGCGAGTAATTATCACATAATTTCTGCTTGAAATGAATGCAAATTATGAAACAATTGTCAAAAACAACTCTTTTTTCTATTTTTTTCAGGAATGGAACAAGGGAAAGTTGAATGAATAACGAAGTTCTCATTTTCGTCATCTTCTCTTTTAAAATTGCAGATTTGACTGATTTGGACTGATCTTTACTTGCAAATCTCTGTCTTTAGTCATCCCGAAATTGGCCGAACCGACAATGGCGCTGATGGAAGTCAAAGGAACCTCGGATTACATACAATGGGTGACAATACAATATCCGAACGACGAAATAGAATAGGCTAATCATGAATTCTGTGGTCCACATTTGCTGCATCTCGTAAATATTATTTGAAGCGCGTACCATTAACATGATATTAAAATCGATTAAATCAGTGATAACTGCATTAAAAATGACGAAAAATGCAAAAAAGACATAAAAATGGATCATTTCCTTTTATCATAACATAAAATTAATTTCTATACTAAACGTCATTGATCTAAAGTGAAAGAAAAGACATTTCATTTAAATTCGCTCTCTACTGATGTCGCTAAACAATTAAAATCGATACGCAACTATGTGTCAAATAATATATTTGCTTCATATTTATACAATTAGTGACTAAAGTGACCATAAAAAAGAAAATATTTTAACAATGATATTTAATGCATAAGGTAACATCTGTATTGCATAATTTTAAAAGCAAAATGTGGCTGTAACAAAAAATTTGCTTTAGTTTTGGGGTCAATGATCCCAATCGATCAGATTTTTGGTCCAGTTTTTCAAATATTTTGATCAAATTCTGATATGGTCCCTTGTATTGCGTCTCGACATAATGCAATGAAATAAATAAAATCTCAAGATTGTTCACCTATGGAATGAAATATTCACCGGGAGCGTGGTTTCCAATATTTCTAAGTGTTTTCTGTAGTATATCTAATAGTACTTTCAATAGTATTATTAATAAAAAGGTTGGGACCCAACAAGTTTTGCTCAGGTTAAACGTCTACCCCATTCGTCATATATCGTTTCTACTATTTTCTCAATAAAATAATTCAAATTAAATTTGAAGAATTAATTTATATTTGCTCATTACAATGTTTTCATGTAATTAGAAAGAGATTGATGAGTTCCCTCGTAAAATATAATAAAAAATGACGTAATATAATACATTACAATGTTCCTCGTATGATTCCAGTTTCATGTTGTTCCTCTCAAAACCTAAGTCCTGCGACAATTGAGAACATCTAAATACAAAATGTTTTGTACTTTTAAAAGCATAAGAAAAACTTTTGGTTTTCTTCTTTAAACGCAATTACTCCTTCAGACCCCGTGATGTGGCTGTCAGATCCAATGATACACGAGTAATTTGTATAATGGACCCAGAAGAAACTTTTCTGAGGATCCGGAAAAGAAAGGCAAAGTGTCTTTGTATTTTCATTTATTTCTCTTTTCTGTTTGTTTTCTTTAACTCATCTTCCTTTCTACTTTATTTCCTTCTTTTACTCGCATACTCTTTCACATTTCCTTCTTTATGTTTCTGTCTTACATTCCCTTTTTCCTTCAATTGTTATCACCAATGAATCTGTTATACCTGCGTAACTGTAAACATCTTTCAGAAGAATTTATATCAAAGCATGCGTGTTTCGATAAATAATCATCGACAAATTTATAGACGACTTCTAAGTTATTCGTAAAGAAGAAATAACATAAAAATAATTCAAGAAATTAAAATATACAATTCGAATAATAATTGTAAGATAAAAAATTAGAAATATTTTTCTTCAAACCTATTTTATCTTAAACCTTTCGCCTCAAAGTTGCGTCCACTGCTGGCTATTTACATATTCGTACATAAATTATTAATTCGATGTACTCCAATTCTGTTTACTGTTTTGGAACCAATTATTGAGTGATTGGTTGCTGCTTCCGGCCATGTCAAATATAGTGATTAGTTCAGTTAGTGTCGTGATTTTTTATCACAAGAGGTGAAGGTCTTCATTTCCAGCTGGACGGTGAGATCCAGCGCCGACTTATACGCCGGCTAGCGGGGCATTTCCCTTGCAAATATCTCCTTCAGCGGGGCACCGCCCAAGCCACATCAAGCTCTAAGCTTCCGACTGGTCTCCTAACATGGGTGGTAGTGCAGAGCATGCATGTGTAAATGGGTGTGTGTGAGAGTGTTAGGGAAGAGGATAGGACAAGGAAGAGAAAAGAGTGGGGGGATACGTGGACGTGCGTTAGGATACTTCTCCGCATTTCGCCTATTCTTGACTGGAGAAACCACGAAAAACTACATACAGTGCAGCCGGACACTAGAATGAAAGTAAAATACCGCAAAAAAGTTGGACAATTGCATCAGATGATGCAATGCATGTTCCCCTACCGGTATTTTTTATTGATTTAGAACCAAAAGATAATAACAAAGACGCTTATAAATTGCAGTACCTTAAAAATACCAAAATAATAATTGAAGCTCCAAGAGTAAAGCGAGATCTTGTGCAGTGCCATCGCTGCCAAAGCTGGGAGCACACGAAGCACTACTGCAATCATCCTTATCGGTGTGCGGTGAGAATCACGACAGCAAAAACTGTGATAAAAAGAAAAACAAGACGAATCTCCCAAAATGTGCTCTTGTGATGGTCCACATACGGCGAGTTATAAAGGATGTGAAATTTATCAAAAAATTCGTAATAAAAAATATCCACAGGCAACAAAAACTCCCCAACATTCAAACTATATATCTTTAAAAACTAAAGTGAATACGGATCAAGAAAACGTCTTACAACTGAGAGCTACTTCAACAAATAATTTACATCAGCGTGGTACTTATGCACAAGCACTGAACAGTTCAGAACAGAAGAATAGTTTAAACAATAATAATTAAACATGGAGTCTAATAATCAATTATTCTCAATAATACAGCAGTCTTTCGAAAGATTTAAAACTATACTAAACAGACAAGCAGAATAGATAAATGCACTTTTAAATCTTGTATCAAAACTGCTAACTAAATTATGAACAAATCATATAAAATAGCGGTATGGACCGCCAATGGCTTGTTACAACACCGAGATGAAGTTAAGTGTTTTCTTCAGTTAACAAATACAGATATAATGCTCATTTCAGAAACTCATTTCACTAATAAGAGCTTTTTCTCGCTTCAAGGATACACCATATATTACACAAACCATCCAGATGGTACAGCACATGGAGGAACAGCCATAATTGTTCGGGAAAAAATTAAACATCATTTACATTCTCAATATAGCACCATGTATTGGCAGGCAACTTCCATTCAAGTAAGCGATGCATTCGGAACATTGAATATTGCAGCTGTATACTACCCTTCCAAACATAAAATTCAAAATTCACAGTTCACAAGTTTCTTCAAAACACTTGGACCAAGATTTATTTCTGGCGGTGACTACAATTCTAAGCATCCTTTGTGGGGCTCCAGACTAACATCTCCAAAAGGGAAATCTCTCTATGAATCTATAATAAACGAAAGATCATCAACTTACTCTTCTGGACAACCCACTTATACCGTCTGACATTAACAAAATTCCTGATGTTTTAGATTTCTTTATTGTAAAGGGAATAATCCAAAGTTACATTCGCACCTACTGGTCACAAGATCTATCATCTCACCATTCACCAGTTCTACTAATCATCAGTTCATTCATTATTGAAGACAACAAGCAAAGTTCATTCATTATTGAAGTCAATTCATAACAATAAAACAGATTGGAAATACTTCTCAGAATGGCTAATTAATAACAGCACCGCTAATCTACCATTGGAAAGTGCTCTCGATGTAAATGAAGCAATAGAATATGTAACAAGACAACTTCATCAAGCTGCAAGAAATTGACACCAGAAATTAAGCAATATTTAAATAATAAATATCCCACAATTAATAAGGGAAAAGGTGATAGCAAAACAGAAATTAAAAAAACAATGGCAGATCACTAAAGATCCAGCAACTAAAAGAAGACTAAATTGTGCTTCACAAAACCTGAAAAGATTACTTCGAGAACACCAAAACAACGCTCTACAAGATAATCTTATAAGATGGACTCCAAATTCAAATTCAGAGTACTCTCTTTGGAAAACCACCAAATGCTTGAAGAGACCAATACAACCCATTCCTCCGATCAGAAAAACTGATGGTACATGGGCTAAAAGCGACGAAGAGAAAACTGAATGTTTTACCTCCCATTTCTCTAACGTCTTTCAACCATTTCCTCCACAAATATCTGCAGCAGAAGAGGAAGAAATTTACAACTTTCTAGATTCACCGTTGCAACTAGCTCCCCAAATCAAGCTCGTAAGTGCTCGAGAAGTTGAAACATTAATCAAAATTGTACCAACAAAAAAAACTCCCGGATAAGATATGATTTCTATAACAATTCTACGCCATCTACCAAGAAAATTGATAGCCTTAATTACTTCCATTTTCAATGCCTTTCTAAGATTAGGACACTTCCCCGAGCAATGGAAAATAGCCCAAGTAAGTCATCCCTAAACCGGGCAAACCAATGCATGATGTAGTATCATACAGACCTATTAGTCTTCTACCAACACTCCAAAGTTTTTGAGAAACTACTTCTGTAACGTTTGAATCCACTTCTACAAGAATAAGAAATAATACCCAATCATCAATTTGGGTTCAGACAAAGCCATTCGACTATAGAACAAATCCATCGAATAGTAAACGAAATTAGTGAATCGCTAGGAAATAAAGAATATTGGTCTGCTGTGTTTCTCGACATAAGCCAGGCTTTCGATAAGGTGTGGCACCCCGGTTTATTGTATAAAATTAAGCAAAACTTACCATATCCTTACTATCTCTTCCTAAAATCGTACCTCACGGAGATATATTTTCAAATAAAATTTAACGGTGTAACTTCAGGAACTTATCTATAAATTTTTTGGGTTGAATTTATGGAACGTGGTACGACGATCGCTTCAGGTTTCTACTGTTAAACTTAGTAGAAACTTCAGCGTGGCATTCTAAATAGACGTCGCGATATGCTGACATTTGGTGCTGTGTTCTTGCATGACCACGCTTGTCCTCACAGTGCTGGAAAAACTCAATATCTTTTGAAAAATAGTAAAACGTTGAAGTTTTAAGATGTAATAAACAGTAAAATATTTTCTTCCATAAAAGTTTTGTTATTTATAGCCAAACGGCGGTTACTTTGCCAATAGACTTCATCTCTATGTGCCAGAAGAAACAAATACGAGTGCAGTATCCATTTTGCATACTTTGTCCATTTCAATAACTGCATAAAAATATAGATCCACATAAGTTAATTTTTGTAATTTCAATTCGTTTTACCGCCAGAAAGTGGGTACTCCCGTTGTATTCCCCTCGTGGGGGATTTGCAGCGTGCCTGGCGCCAAAGTGCATTAGCTGCCAACTCACCCACCACGGGCTACTTATTACGCTCCTCCGTTTTGTTTCGAAATAGAACCAACTTGACGGAAACTGAGGTAGTAATGTAGTTAAAAAGTTAGAAGCAAAGCGAAAGTAATTAATTTAGTCGGTTCGTAAGAAAGTTCCCTGTTCATTTTGTAGTTCTAAAGCATAACTCTGTGCTAAAAAGATACTAAGTATTACGAGCTGCGCATGGGATATTTTTGCAAAAGAGATAAAATGCTTACATATACTGCTTACCAATCAATGGGTGAAAACCAGAACGGTATAAGTGGCATTTAATAAATTCTGAGAAATCTGTTTTTATTAGCCAATATCACTGTAAAATCGTAGGGCTTTGTTTCTTCATTAACACCACCGTATTTCAATTGTTTATTGAAACCACGAAAATACATTGCCACTGAAATATAGCTTGATATAAACACGTTTCTCTCAGAATTTATAAAATGTAACATATACCGTTCCGGCTTTCACCCATTCAAAATGATAATAAATAATTGATATTTTCTATTACGTAATATTTTAAATGAAGCTTTCGGGTCTCCAAATGTTTACTTTTGAATTTACACGTCCAAACACTATCCACCATTTTGTGAATGGATCACGTACAAATATTTTTTGTCATTCACAATGGCGGCTGGCAGCTTCATTCCCAATCTTGTTGTTTTGATTGAAGAAGAAGAAAAAGGTTAGACGAAAATAAAACGGACGAATTATTGAAATACGCTGTACTCCATACCACCGCATTGTTTTATACATTTCCATACGGCAATTCATTATGACTACGTAAAAATATCAAAATGATCCTGACTAACATTTGGAGAAGTACAATAAAATTTTGGTTAGTCAATATAAGCCTACCGATCTGAAATTGCAACATAAATAATCCGTATTACATGAATTGCAAAACAGGTTAAAGTGGCTAAGGGCATCAAGGGATATCATACTTAATATAAATACATACTTAATGGTCGCTGTCTAGAGGAGAATTCTATTTTTTTTTTATATAAAAAAAATTGAAAAAAATACATCAAGTTGGTACTACAGGCCAACATGTCCGCACACGGGCTACAACATTTGATTGCTTGAAACATATACAACGTTCGAAGACTGCCATTTTTTAAATGTATATTTCATAGTTTGATTTTCTCATAATTTTAATAAGGACTTTTTGAATGTCGTAACCCTGAATTGAAATAAAATTGAAAAAAATTCTGACCGGGAGGTCCTAGGGTTCAAGTGCCAACGGTGCCAGAATTTTTTTGACTCCAGCTACATAGCTAGGCCGAGTTCAGTCGCTGTCTGGAGGAGAATTCTAGCAGCCGGCTGCTCTGATCGCTAGTTTTCCGTCGGGTCTCCGATCATCAGCAGGCAATACTGGAGCAGTTCCCTAACACACGGACCTCGGACCTCGCCCGATCTGTCCTTGCTCTTCCTTCTTCTATTCTCATTCCTTACTAACACACAGTTACACTCGCATGCACTACACTACCACACAGACCGGGAGACTAGTTGAGACTCAGAGCTTGCGCCCCGGTTGGGGCGGAGCCCTGCTGGTGGGAGATACCTGGTGCCGGATCTCGGCATCTAGCGGGGGAACATCGCTGCCACTTTCGAGATAAAATTATGCACTACGCATACGGGACTCATTAGTAGCACATTTTGATAGTTGTCGCGCCTGGAGACATTAATAAATAAATATGAATTATAATTAATACTAACCCCTTTCTATATGGTTAAGGTCAAGCTAGGAGTGTACAAAATAATGCAGTTCAAGCACAATTTAATCTACATATACCTTTTAGATATATTCTTTCAATGGATAGCAAAGAAGTGCATTTTGAATTATTAAATGAAATTTTTCAGAAATCGTGGTGTGCAGTATTTTTCAAGCAGGTTTCACATCACGAAGTCCTGTACCCCATTTCACTCTCTTTCGTTATTGCCAGCGCGAAAGTCCCGTTCGTATTTTTGTCCCAATGATCTACAAATCAGAGAAAGAAAGAAATCTGAGTGGAGAAAAAGAAATAAAATCTTGGCTGCAGTTAAGTTGAGCGCAAGCACTTCAAATGTCCGACTCTCAAAGTTATGTCCTTCGAACCTTCCATTGCGGATCAACTTCATCACGCCGACATTTTCATAAAATAAAATTGTCTTAAAATAAACTTTCAGCTTTCCGGATCTCTGTGTCCGTACACATGCCTCGTTTACCATTAACAGGTAAGCTCATGCAACGCACATGACATTTTTATATACCATGCGCGGAAGCATGTTTATGCAAATACACAACTACTGGTGAAATAATAGTAAAAAAGAAATTTTGCTTCTAGTTCAACTCGAATGCTGATGGACAATTTAAATAACCGAAATGAATTTCGGAAATATTTCAACTCTTATACATCGTCCTGTTACAGCGTCAACGTTATGTTTACGATGAAATACGCGTTAATGCGTGTTACATTTTGGAAAACCATTATGTGTGCTTTTGGGCATCAGAATTTTTGCTGCTGGACGACACTAGTTTATATTACTCATTTTCAATGCACGGAGAAATTGAAAGAAAGATATGCGTCTTCTAGGCATTCGAGAAATAACTAGGACTTTGTAATATACCCAGCATCTAGGGGAAACTTCAAAATCAATGAAATGCTTTCTATTTTGAGCAAAAATGCAAATCTTTTATTGTTGTTCCGCCTATTATCATACTGCGCGTACTGACGAAAATTCTCTGCTCAGTGCGTCACTGCTTATAACACGTTATGCGACAGCAGGCGGAGGGCCGCCCGTCAATAAATATTCGCAATTCACATGATACAATATGGAACATCACTCTTTTTACAATTTCGGTATATAAAGAACTGTTGCACTGAGTATACTTATACGGTACCTATGGCAAACACGAAGGAAATTGCTTATTTATCACTTGTTCATCCAATAATGGAATATGGAACAACTTGTTGCAATCCGCACAAAATTATGACATGTTTTGCGGACAATAACATGTTCTAAAATAAGACTTAAAGACATTGTTCAGTAAGTATTATAAGCCGAATGAGGAATTAATTTTTAATTAATGGCGATGTTATAACTTTATTATTATTATTATTATTATTATTATTATTATTATTATTATTATTATTATTATTACTGCATTTTCGAAGAAGGAACTTGTTTCATGAGGGAATTACATAAATGGGTGATTTCTTCCAAATTACTGTGTTCGAGAAGTGTGTTGGTGTTGTTGAGAATGAAAATAGTTTGTAAATAATTTGCGAGTGCTTCAGCGTTTGTGTTGGATGTTAATACTTTGGCGAAGGTTTTCAACGAAGAAGTTATTTTTGGGAGGCATACGCAAGTGTACGCACTGCATACGCAAGTGTGCTAATAACGTGAAGATAAAGCGGAGGAGACGGCGATGGAGGTGGAGTCATCAAGGCGGGGACATAGGTATGGTCGAAGATAACACAGCTTCTGAAGCAAAATTTTAAACAAGCAGCTTAAGTTAAGATTGAGTGAAGTGAAGTGAAGATAAAAAGGGCTGTCACTAAATATTTCTTCAGTGGAGGGAGCGTACAAATGCAACACATTCTGTATGTGAGAGATGGGTACACCAATCTTTGAGAAGTAAATGCAAAAATCACTGGAATAAGAAAGATATTTTCTGATTGTTGACAACAAAACTGAGCTGGAGATTTGGTGCTGGCCCGTCAAGTTGGTACTACAGGCCAACATGTCCGCAAACGGGCTACAACATTTGATTGCTTGAAACATATACAACGTTCGAAGACTGCCATTTTTTAAATGTATATTTCATAGTTTGATTTTCGCATAATTTTTAATAAGGACTTTTTGAATGTCGTAACCCTGTGTTTTTATACAGAATGCACTGTGTTGAAGGAGAATGTGTTGTTTCGAGCCTGATGATGCAGCAAATTTAGACTCTAAACGTCGCATTTTTGACATGATAATAAATTGTTCATGACTGCAATGTTATATAAAAAAAAGAGTTCGTGGGATATCGCCAAAATTCTGTTATTTGGTGCTTCAATCTGGGCGAGTTGGACGTATTAAGTTGAGGGAAGCCACCCGATTTTTCAGTGGAAACCTCTCACTCCAGTGCGCTGTGAGGGATGAAGTGATGCTGCGGACGCCCTCAGCGGCGCCGGAAGG
>BOPP01000124.1:3299070-3322081 GCA_017312745.1 Gryllus bimaculatus | reverse complement strand
GGCCGGAGAAAGCGGGTCGGCCGGGCCGAGATAGGGCGGGAGAGCGGGGCGAGAGCGCGGCGGCGGAGAGAGCCGGGGCGAGGAGCCCGAGCGGGCGAGAGAGCGGGGGAGAGAGCGGGGCGGAGAGAGCGGGGCGGAGAGAAGCAAGGCGGGGAGAGCGGGGCCGCGCCCGAGCGGAGGCGGGAGACGGAGGCGGGGAGAAGCGGGGCGAGCCGGGGCGGGGCGCGGGCGAAAATCGATGGCGGGCCGCGGGCGCGCGGGTTCCGCACGACGCCGCCGCGAACGGCCGCGAAGCTATGATAATAACGGAATAAATAACGGAATAATACGGAAAAGGAGAAGGAAAGTAAGAAAATAATACGGAAAAGAAGGAAAGTAAGAAAATAATACGGAAAATGAGAAGGAAAGTAAGAAAAAATACGGAAAAGGAGAAGGGAAAAGTAAGAAAATAATACGGAAAGGAGAAAGGGAAAGTAAGAAAATTAATTACGGAAAAGCGAAAGGAAAGTAAAGAAAATATAGAAAAATGAGAAGGAAAGTAAGAAAATAATACGGAAAAGGAGAAGGAAAGTAAGAAAATAATACGGGAAAAGAAGAAGGAAAGTAAGAGAAATAATACGGAAAAGAGAAGAAAGTAAGAAAATAATACGGAAAAAGGAGAAGGAAAGTAAGAAATAAATACGGGAAAAGGAGAAGAAAGTAAGAAAATAATACGGAAAAGGAGAAGAAAGTAGAAATAATACGCGAAAAGATAGAAGGAAAGTAAGAAAATAAATACGAAGAAGGAGAAGGAAAGTAAAGAAACTAATACGGAAAAGGAGAAGGAAAGTTAGAGAAAATAATTCACGGACAATGAGAAGGAAAGTTATCAGAAATAAAACGAAAAATTGAGAGGAAAGTAAGAAAATAATACGGAAAAGAGAAGGAAGTAAGAAAATAATACGGAAAAGGAGAAGGAAAGTAAGAAGAATAATACGGAAAATGAAGAAGGAAAGTAAGAAAATATACGAAAAATGAGAAGGAAAGTAAGAAATAAAACGAAAAATGAGATGGGGGGGGGGGCTGATGACGGTAGGGAAAGTAAGAAAATAATACGGAAAAGGATAAGAAAGTCAGAAAAAGACTGAAACAAGGTGAAGAAAATTAAGAAACAGGAGAAAAATGAAAGAAGGCAACGCGAGGAATCAAGGAGAAACAGAAAGAAGAAGGATCAAAAGACAGAGAAGCCGAATTCGCCTAGAACGGAAACGGAAGCCCTACCGAATGGCTCCCCACGGCAACTACCTCCTCGCGTGAGTAAGAAAATAAAACGAAAAATGAGAAGGAAAGTAAGAAAATAATACGGAAAAGGAGAAGGAAAGTCAGAAAAGAATGAAGAAAAGGTGAAGAAAATTAAGAAACAGGAGAAAAAATGAAGAAGAAGAGGAAAAGGAGAAACAGAAGAAAAGGATCAAAGAAAGAGAAGCCGACATTCGCCTAGAACGGAACGGAAGCCCTACCGAATGGTCCCCCACGGCAACTACCTCCTCGCGTGTCCCAGCGAGCTCGAGCGGGAGGGCGAGAGCAATGTGCTTGGGAAGCTGCCGACTCGCGTGTCGGACGCACGCGCACGTGCCACCGCGGCCTCCCCCGCCGCCGAGAGCGCTTCCGACCCACCGCCTGCTGATGAGAAACAGCATCCAAGGGCCGACGGCCCACTCCCGCGGCGGAGGCGCCGACGGGCCAAAGCGCACCACCGAGAAAACAGGGAGCTGAAAGGGAGGGAGGGCCACGTAGGACAGATTACTCGGAAACACAACATAATACGAGGGCCGGGTTTCTCATCCTACGGCGGGCTTTATCAAAACTAAATGAGTAAATAAAACAATGAATACATTACCAAAAGTCACGTACAAACATACTCTTCTTCATACTAGTTTCTACAATACTTTCGCTGTGACAATTCAGGAATTTTGTCTCACCTAAAGAAGGGCTTTTCGATCCTCTCTTCGTTGATTATTGCCCCCACTGTTGTAAGATGGGTCTCAACTTTGCTTGAAAGATCCCCATTGGTCAGAGAGATTTATCCTCCCAGATATTTCTTTAGTTCGAGGGAGCGATGAAATCACTCGCCGCTAAGTCAGACTACACGCCGAGCGATCAAGCACGGCCCATCTGCCGCAGATGCTTAGTCACAGCAGCACTAACAGGGTCGGCGTTGTCATGAATGAGAACATCTTTAGAAGAGAGCATTTCTCAGTTGTTTAAAGTTTACATCATATACTCGGCTCATTCTTTGGTCAACTGGTCAACTTCTACTATATTATTCCCTTCTTCCTTTTCTTCTTCTTCTTCTTCTTCTTCTTCTTCTTCTTCTTCTTCTTCGCGGGCGCATCCGCCTTCTTCACGTGTGTACATTCCAACTGATATTGGTGTTATGGCGACGGTATTGGCAGAGGACATGCTGTAAAAGATGAGCAATCGTCCACATTCCCAAATCCATCCACTTCTTCAGCAGTTTAAAGCCTCGATCGGAGGTGAAATGAGCGGCCTTCGACTAAGGACGAGTGTTGAAAAATAAATTGCATTGGCATACGCCAAATCCCGTCAATTACAATAACAGACTACATTCACTATCAAAAACGAAAATTATGTTTATTTTAATAATGGCATAAATGCATAAGTTACCATTAATATTGTATAATTCTGAAAGAATTATCTATAACTGTAAGTGTTATAATTCTAATACATTTTAATTTATCTATAATTCAACTGCAAATATTATATTCTTCGTTCTGGGATGATTACCCCAAATCCATCTAGTTTTCGTCCAGTTTCCCTTGGTGTATTGAGCAAATGCTGAGGTCTCTTTTCTTTTCTGTAAACATCTAACTTTACTATGCATACGCTATGTTGCGGAGCGGGAATGTTATTTTGCAGCAATAGCAAAAAAAAAAAAAAAAATCTGAACTCTTTCCGCTGAGAGGTCCCAACGGACACTGAATGTCGTTTTGAATCGCGCGCCACTGGTCATACGTCACGCGGCCATACGCTGGAACATGGAATAGCGCAGCAAATGACTCTAGTTTGTGAACACCCCCCACGAAATCCACGCTAACTTTGAATACACTGACAATCAGCGCTGAAGAAAAGCATGTCGTCACAAGAGAGGGCGAGCCACAGTCCAAGAAAGAAAAAAAATATTTTCTGTTCTGGTTACGACTAGATGGGCGTATGTGTTAGTGTGTGAGCGAGAAACAACTGTTACGACGCAGAATAATCTCCACAAAGGAAGAAAAAGTAGCCAATTCGGTGGAAACACACCGCAATAAGTACTTCACAGCGTAACTGAATATTTCTGATGAGAAAAGAAACTTCCCGTGTGATTCACTGACACATCATAAATGCGAGAAAATTTAAACCTGCACGACGCACAGCAGCGGGCTCAATTACTGCTTGCAAAAATGGACTGCCGTTTTATTCTTTATAGATTTTTGTATGTTTCCCCTTATTAACCTTCACCTAATGGATCAATATCTCCCCATCTCGTTAGATTCTCGCCACATCACTTTGTGGATTCACCCAGAAGACGAATAGTAGGAGGTTTGGGAATGACGAGAACATGGGGTAACGGGAAACGCAATTACAATAACGGGAAACAACGGACTTTCTGCATCAAACTCCAATCCTTAGAGCATACATTGTACTTTTCACATCCGCTACGGTCGTCGAACTGTACACCAAAAAAGGGATTGCATTCTTGCATAACGATGCGTGCCAAAAGACGCGGGGAAAACTTTTCTCAACCAATATTATGTGCAATACTTATTAGAGTAGCGAAAGTTTACATGTCCCTGCACGATATTTGTTAGATTTTTCTCAACCATTAGTTATAGAAAAGGTGTTCACAAATTATAAGTTTTAATTGTAATAAAGTGTATCACGTACTGACGTATGTAATTGAATATTTAAAGACTATCGTACTTATAATGTAACAGTGCGATATTGTTAAAAGGGAAAGCAAAATTATTATCTATTTAATGTTATTATGTACATTGGTATCCTCTTGTATTAACAAAAATCAAACAATTCATATTTAAATTAATTATATTTTTTTGCAACGTGCATAAAACGTTTCGCGACCCTATTGGTCGTATCTTCAGGTGTTATGTGTACAATTTTAAAATAATTCCAAATGTTTCTTCGATCGTCAAGTATAAAATGTAGAATAATATTATACACAAAACGAGCACTAAAATCAAATTACAATTGAAATTTTAAAATAGAATCAATCAACAAGCAAGAACTGTGGTTGCAAAAAAATCTCTAACGGTATAATTTCTTTTAATTTTAAATACGAAATACGACGCACAAGTCCTACCTGCGACACATACGAAAAACAACAAAATCAAATCACACTTCGAAAAATTAAAATTAGTAAGACAATAAAATAACCATAACAGATGGAAGAGACTATAAAGATTCAAAAGATTAATTTAAGAATTTATCTTTCTGGCAGTCCAACACAATCCCTCAAGTGTATTGTTTCATAATAGAATATATTGATGTTTTAATTGGGATATCACTTCCAAATATCGACCTCATACCTTCTAAAGATACTTAAGAGTGATTGGCGAACGTACCATTATACGTCGGTAACAGAACATTCTTATGGGTGGATTATTTGCCGTGCTCAGGCCTTCATTACAAAAGTTCTTGTAACCGGAAACGTAAGGTCCCAGCGCGGACGCTTGCAGTAATTCGCCTCCCAAAGCAAATGCTTTCGATTACTTCGACTACTGCAAAAAAAAATATTTTCCAAATGCAGTCAACAACGCTTGTCAGTACCTTCTTTAATAATTATTCATTTATGTATAGTAAAAGAGTGAGGTATGGATTCTAGATCTCAAGTAAACGTGCGCATATTATACCTTTGTCATATACGTTACAACAACAAAAAACGATAGTAGCTTGTTTTTACTGTTTTTAAAATACAGCTTTTACTGATCTTTGGCGATAAATAAATGAAACCTCTACCTTCTTTCACGAGAAATGCAATTTTGGAAGTGTGCCTTGGATCCTACAGAATAGTAGCCTGAGATCAAAGAATGCGTTTGCAATCCTATCGACACCACCAGCTGACCGACAAATGCTTCCCGGCGGATTGTTGATTTTGTTGATTTAACGACAAAAATAGCTTTAAGAGTCCATTTGATCATGTGTCTCGAATCAACAACATACTCTATTGGCACTCGGACACTCTACTGCCAGTGAGTGACCTGACTTAATTTACATCTCATTAATTTGCCAAAACATCAATAGTTTAATAATGACTCTTAAAATAATTCATATTCGGCCTGTTACTGTTCGAATGAGTTCGTTCAGAAAAGCAAGTGATTGTCGTCATGAAGAACAACTGAATAGGGATTGATAAAACAATTGAAGTGAAAATCAACGAAAGAAAATTTAAATGGTCTGGTAACATAGATTGGGATTCTGAGAAAGTAGCAATTTGCAACAAAAAGATTCATTAAAGAAAGATGTTTCCACATAACACTACAGGCCATGATTGTAAAACTTAAAAACGTATGTATATAGTGTATCAAAGAACAACAACAATAATAATAATAATAATAATAATAATAATAATAATAATAATAATAATAATAATAATAAATATAATACTGGAAGGAAGAAAAGCTGGCTAATTAAAAGGTATGTACAAAAATAGACAAACTCATTTTATCTTTCTAAGAAATTGCCAAACATCACGTTGGACACGCAAAGTTATTTCACTGTCTTATTAACACGGGTTGCGGGGTCGGAATTAGGTACACAATAATTTCTGCAAAATAAAAACTCGAGTAGGGTGGGGCAACAGATTATGTAGTGTAAATTTAACGATAACTTCTTAAAGGAAAACTTTAAGCAATGTCCAGAAATATAATACAAAAAAATATTAAGATTTCATATTATAATCTTCATTTAGAAAATAAATATTTTTTTAGAAGAGACAGGGATTGTTTGGAAACTTGTCATTTCGCGACGCAAACACCGCTTTTTTCAGTTGTCACCTCAAGTGTAGGTCTTGTCGGAATACAACTAATTTATATATTAACAAAAGGGGACTATGGGGCACATGTAATTTCATTCTTGAAACACCAGTTTCTCTTCTATCAACATTTCCGCGCGAATTTTACCGACTACGTTGGTATTAGTTGCTCGAATCCCACCTGAACCGTTCAATTTTTATGTAAATTTCATGTAAAGGTCAAAAGAAGGAGGTCGGTTTCACACGTTACCCAATTCGAAAATCCCTAGGGGCTACGGAAGACAACGCACAGCGGACGTCCATCTTTTCATATCAATTCCTTGAGATCCGGCCAGTGTATTTACTATATAATCCCTATGTAAAAGCTCCCGCGTGAATTTTATGGGCAATGTTGATATTACTCGGCTCTGAACAGCCCAACCTTTAAGTAAATACATGTAAAAGAACGGAGGTGTTTTGCTCTCGCTATCCGATTGGGCAATCTACTGGGGTGATGGCGGTCGCCCGTGCTTTCAAATCCGTTCCTTGAGATCTGACCCGTGTGTCTGCTCTGGCTATCCGAGTCGAAAATCTACCGGGGCCGAGGCGGGGCTCCTGTGCTTTCAAATCCGTTCTTCGAGATCTGGCCCGTGTGTCTGCGCCGCGCGCGACCGCCCCGCCCCGTGGACGCGCGGGGCCATTTGCCGGCGGCGTGGGCGGCGGCGTGGGCGGCGGGGCTTAGCAACGCGACGGGACGCGAGGTGAGGTGAACGCTGCCTTCCGCGAACGGCGCCGCCGCGCAACAGATGCAGATTAAGGCGAAGCGCGTCCGCGCCGGGGGCGGGCGGCGGCGGAGGGCGCACGGCGGCGGCGCTGGGAGCTGCCTGGTGTGCGCTTCTGGGAAGATGGGATGTGGTGGGGTGTGGTGTGGTCGGGTGTGGTGGGGTGGGCTAGGGGGGCGGGCGCGGCTCTTTGAAGGCACGCGCGCCGCTAAGCGCCGGCCGATAAGCGCCCCCACGTCAATGCGCGCCTCTCCCCGCGGCTATATCGGGCAGCTCCCTGCCACTGATTTCGCCCTCTGTGGAAGCGCGGAGGTTGCAAAGAGACAGACTGGGGCTGGGGATGTATGGCGGGTGGGCTTTCAAAGACAGTTAGGGAACGGCGTTGGGAGATACCGCGGGTTTGGACCAAAGACTCATTAAATCAATGTTGCGTTACTATTCACCCCTCTTTCGTCGGCATAACTATCACCAATTTATCAAATCATTTACAATTTCTTTTTGAGCCATGAACGGGGATTAATTCAATATTTGTTAATTGAAAACAACACCTGCTCCAGATTTCTATCTTCGGGATGTTTTAGCTCCTAGGATTTTCTTCGTGGAGGTCAGATCGCACACCCTGCCCTCCGCTGGGCGATGGGGTGGTGATGTGATTCCTATCACTCTAATCACGAGATCAGTACGTCAGTATGCTTACAATTACAATCGACTCCGGTTATAGTCAACTTCTGGGGACTAACATTATTTTCCTCTATATACGATGATATCAAAATTAAATAGACTTTCTTCCCAATGGCTGATTTAATTAATATAGATATTCAGCAAAATACATTAACGGTACGTACTGAAACTTTCAATATATTTATTTGTCTTTAGAAAATCGATAATTTTCAATTGTTTGTTTCGAACATGTTTCATTACTAGTTTCTCTAGATCCATTCCAGAGTTCCTGCTCTCGCCAAACTTGATCGTGCATTGTCCACTGTCTCGAAGCACCGTAACGCAGTCTGGGCACCTTTCAATGCCTCTTGCGCTGTTGGCAGCCCCGCTCTTCGAAGCCACTTCACTCGCCTAAGAGCGAATCCTTTCCGTAGCGGCAAGGCGCAGGCGGCTCACGAAACCGATCGCTTTCCGTGCGGCGCGGTGGGCATCGGGAGTTGTACGGCTGTGGCGCCTACAACGCACTTACTACTTACTGCTACTGCTACTTACTACTACTTCCTTACTTCCTTACTACGACAACGCGCTTTGACCCGAGGAATATCACGCAACATCAAGCTTGAAAGTGAAGGACATGAAATCATCAGTAAGGTCCCCATTCTGTGTCTGCCACGTTCACCGCAGGGGAGACTTCTCAAATATGACACTTGGCCGATTTTTTTTCAAGCAGCCTGGTGTTGGAATTTGTGGCAATGAGTCGATATATTTCTTTTCAGGAGGGAATTAATTTCCACGTCGTTGTGTTTCCTAAAACCGAGGTTCACTATATCCGAGGATCAGGTTCACTATAACCGAATATTCTTATGGTTATTTTTAATCTAAATGAAAAGGGACCAGTGACTTAAGTTCACTATAACCGAGGGTTCACTGTATCCGAGTTCACTACAACCGGAGTCGACTGTTTATTTAGCCTTGTCACACTCGCGTGTTTTCATCCATAAAGCATATTTATACACATTATACTTTTATTGCACGAACAGAAACAATATTCCAAACGTTTGATCATTATATTAAAAAAATTTAATAGGAATTTGAATTATTGAACTGTTGCTAATTATTTTAGAATTAATGAAACTTTATAATGATGAACTACTCTACATTTATGGGATGTGCTTTATAATGTAGGACAAATTTGAGTCTAGTAATTAAAAACTTATCAAGTATCATTTTACTATTAGCATCATGAAATATTACTATTAAAATCATTCTAGTGTAGGTTGCTAGGTTACAAGCTAACTTGTCAATGAAATTGAACAGTAGATCCAATCCCATAGTGAACAGGAAACCAGTAAATTGACTCTAGCAACAATGTGGTCTGGTTGACATAACTTGCACTACTCTGGAAAGATGAGTGGTTGAGCGGTGGTATGTTGTTCTGGGCTTTCTAGAAACGGTGTGAGGTTAGGTGTAATGAATTAAAAAATTACTTTAAAATATTTTCCCAACATATTTTTAAATGGTTTTTATATTTTTTAATGTGTCTAGTAATGAAAATATTTTTGTATAACCTACAGCCTGAAGAGGGAATTACAATGTCCGAAACATTGGAAAGTAACATAGTTTTTTATTGAGCCATTCTTCTTCAGGAATTCGAAGAATTATGTCCGAAAATATATTTATATTCCAGATGTATGAAGAAATATAAGAGCTTAATTCCAGAAAATTAAACGTTTTAAGAAAAATAGCGCTTGCCCTTTACAAAAAATGTAAGCACACTATTGGAGATACAAACGCGCTAACTTGCTCGTATAATTTATATCTGACAGAGTATTGCGATTATTCCAAATTTCGATGATTTTAATGAACTTTGGTCGTATACCACATTGATAACCTTACTACTTGATATATTCTAGCAAAAGTTATGTCCTAAAGTATGTAAAGTATCCTAACAATTGAACGATCCTTTTCAAATTCTGGAGTTCACGTAGTACATCGATCATGCAGAATCAATTTTGTGGATAAACCTGAGTATTGATTAAGCGCTGTAGACGGATAGATAGACGGATAGACAGACGGAGGCGGGCAGACGGGTTGACAGAGAGAGACGTTAAAAACACTTTTTGATAACCAGAACCTTCATATCGTGCATTTCCGTCAAAATCTCGCCACTACTTTTTTGCGAGCAATTCATAATTTCGTTTGTACTATGTGGTACCGACTCCGTAAGTGGGATTTTAGAGTTAGGGAAAGTAAAAAACATTTTTGTTGAGGTTGTGAGCTAATAAAAATGATATTAATACAGAGAGCATACAAAGAAACAAACTTTTGGAAACGATACATTAATGTTTTCAATATCTTTTAATTTAATAAAGATGCGTCCAATAAGATTCAGAATGTCATGTGAATATTATGAATGTTCGTATTGTAATGTATATCAAAAAATCGTTTTAAAATATAATTTTGTTGTCTTTACCAAGTACTCATTATTATTGTGTATTGCTCATACATTGCCTTGACACAATTAAATCACTTTCTTTTCTTTGAGATGGGAGCATGTATTCAATATACTTGAGGACGAGTGCAGGGTAAATTTAGAAACAGACGTTGTGCATACTATCAAGAAGCATTAATAAGTTATAACAAGCATTAATAAGTTATATTAAGCATTAATAAGTTATAACAAGCATTAATAAGTTATAACAAGCATTAATAAGTTATAACAAGCATTAATACGTTATGACAAGCATTAATACGTTATGACAAGCATTAATACGTTAGAACAAGCATTAATACGTTAGAACAAGCATTAATACGTTAGAACAAGCATTAATACATTAGAACAAGCATTAATACGTTAGAACAAGCATTAATACGTTAGAACAAGCATTAATACGTTAGAACGAGCATTAATACGTTAGAGCAAGCATTAATACGTTAGAACAAGCATTAATAAGTTAGAACAAGCATTAATAAGTTAGAACAAGCATTAATAAGTTAGAACAAGCATTAATAAGGTTGCTATAGAGAATTCGTAACATAGAAGTGACTATATTCGAACTCCTAGGCCTGCACTCCCTTTTAACCCTTGCGCATTTCCTTCCATTGTAACCCGTCCAACTTTTATGCAAACGTATAACCATTGGCGAGGGAGATACTTTCAGCCAGTGCGGACATCTCCTCAGAGAGCGCAATAAAGACTTCATTTTGTGGTGAAGATACAAGATAGAGAAAGCTGAATAAAAATGAGCGGGTGCTGATGCCGAAGTCGAGAACACTTCTTTACAAATGTAATTTTCCTTCAAGACATTCTAACATGCACAACCATACCCCTTTTGTGAAAAAAGCAAAAAAGGCTGCTACATGCATCTCTTTCTTCCACTCAGCTGTTTTCGAGAGAATAAATAAAAAGTGTACTTAAATGTTCAGAGCTGCTGTTACCTGTATAATTAAAGATGTTACCACCACATTAGATTTGCATGAAAACGTAAATTACATTATTGAAATATTCTTTGAATGAAATACGAGTACATTATACTCGTATGCAAACGCCTGTTACATATTCTTTTCTATTATACTGAAACTAAACGTCAGTGCCAGATTGTAAATTATTAATTAAAACATTTGAGATTATTTGTATGGGTTCGAAACCTTCGATAAGACAAAGGCATTAATTAAAGAACAAAATTCATATTTATTCGTTTTAGAAATCTGTGACCGAAATCGTTCCGTACGAAGACAGTAAAGATAAATATCTAGCGCTTGATATATCAGTTATTTTCTTAGGACGGGTTGTAATAGGGATAATCTTATCGTACAGTTCATTCCAAACAATTGAAACCACAGATAGAACACGAAGACAAGAAGAGAATTCTTCGACAGAAAAATCCTACCTTTCACCTGAGTTAAAAATATAAGGAAAATATGAATAAAGGCTGCCGTAGATAGATTGGAATACGACTTTTTCTCATTCATGGTACAGGACAAGAGAAGCGGGTTCCGCCGAAAAAAGTATAATATTATCAGAAATTAAAAACGGCTGATGATATGTTTCATTCTTTAGCTGTCTTCAATATTTGACTGCCTTTGTTAATGTTAATGGCACGACAAACGAAACTTGATGTTCATATGCGACCTAGTAAAATAATCGAGATTTCAAAAGTACAATCACTTAAAATATTTAAAAAAAATAAACATATCGGATTTGCACGCACACTTTCGTGTTTGTATTCTAATGTTAAACTATTCCAATATGTATTTCGTTTTATTTAGCTCATCTACGAATTTTTCTAATACATTTACAAACAACCATTTTTCATAATTACATTTAATACAAAACTTCTTAGAATGGAAAGACAAGGATGATTTTTTAAAAAGACGTGTAGAATGAAGCGCTTCGAAAATCACAGTGTAATAATACAGACTTACATTCCTCTCCGAGACTAGGTACAAGAATTCTTTGTAAGTAATAAATGCTGTTTTTTAACATAACAGCGACCTATCATGCTGAATACAAATGAAAATCCAACCTTAATATATTAGTAAGTACTCTAAAAAATCAATTCTCACTAACATCTACACATCTGTATCCACAATTTATGACCAATTACCTTCTACAATTTAAAAGCAATTATCTTCTTTTATGCGTAGAATATTATAATAAGTTAAGAATATAATAGTTATGTATTAAAATAATATTATAATACATAATTATAAACAATTTTCTGCTTTTTATTTTTGATCAAATTTAAATAATGTATTTTAGTTTAATTGAAGTAATAAAAATATTTGCATAATCGTCAAAGAAATTCATTAAGTAATTTTTCATTAAGCTAATTCATAAATTCAGTGATGCACTTGTATAACAAAACTATTATTAGACGGGATCGGTTCTCATTAGTCACACTGGAGCCGATTATGGTCCAGATTTTGATCGATCGGTTCATTGTGGTCATATTCATATGTAACATTGTGCTCCTGATATTAGGAAATATGTGAAGCTGAATTAGCGGATCGAGATCAGCCCTGCAAAATACTGTTGTGTAGTTTGGTAAAGCTTGTATGCTAACGCCTCCAATGTTTTTGGCCAACCACAGGCTCCAAATTGCATACAGGAGATCTCTTCTAAAGGACGTAAGCGGTTCCTCCACCGATGCGTCCCGATTTCTTGCTGCGCTCTCCGAGTGTATTTCCCTGTCCCAATTCCCTCCCGGACCGCCCCGCTCAGCGCCTGCGCCCCACTGCATGACGGGATGAAAGTGGCTCGGCTTATCTTTCTTGGATGAGGATCATATGCAGGACTGCCTCTGCCCGCAGGCGTCTTGGCGTCTCCCTCGCGAGCATCGCCCGGCTCCCATCGCAGCGCCCCGCTCCCCGCCCGGCGCCCCCGTCGCCCTCGTTCCTGCCGACGCGCAACCACGGGGGCGGAGGCTTCGCAGTCGATTTCAGAGCGCCGCACACGTTGCGCCGCAGCGGATCTAACCGGGAGGTCTGCTTTCGACCTCGCTAGTAGCTCGAGTCGAGAATCCGCCCACGCCGGGGCTCGAACCCTAGGACCCCCAGTTAGCATCACCAACGAAAGTTGTCCCTGAGCTATCCAAGCCGATGTGGCCTGAGGCGGACCACAAGACTTACAGATAAAAAATTAAAACAGTATAAGTGCAAGAAAAATAAAAATAAGTTTGTTTACTTTCCTTTATTCGGCAAAATTGATTTAAATAATTATGTTAGAATTACGAAATTATTTAAAAAATAATAGAATGTAGTGTCATACATGCACTACAAAAATAACATACAATATAATAACAAATATGTTTATTATTCAACAAAAATCTATGATGCTCCCAACCCAAAAAAATGATAGGCTCGACTCGAACCTGGATGTGACAGAGGTTCTACGTAATTAAAAAAGATCCGAAAACTAATTATAAACGGAATGACCTAAAATTATAAATGGAATTGGCCGAACTAGAAGCCAGCCACCCAGAGGCAAAATCGTTTCTCATTGGTCACAGTAGCCGGCAGTGACAATGGAGCGGATTTTGGACGAAATTTCGATCGGCCTACGTTAAACGTTTTCGTCCGAAGCGCCACTTTCGTTCAAAGCTGGTAAATGGAAATGGTCCTAGAGAATCCTAAACACATCGTCCGACGACGTCCAAAACCATCAGTGTCGGACGGAAATCATTTTCCTTTGGTATTGAGGGTCCGACGGCGGCAGACCGAAATTTCGGGCAAAACCGGCTCCACTGTGAAAGCTGGCTCAAGTTCATCCGCAGTATCAAGACCATCTGAAATACTGTAGATGGTCTTGAGTGTAGTACTCACAGAATACGGGACAAACAATGAGCGGTGGAATGATGCGAATATTCGGACGACTTCATTCCTGTATTTTTCAAACTAAAATTAGTTCACGGGATTGGTCATTGCGGGTTGAAAAAAAATTAGGTTTGCCAACGTTTCAAAATATTTCATTTCTTCTTCAGGGCTTACTAATAATCGTACAGGTAACGTCTCATTTCAAGCCACTCCACCCAACTCCACATGGAGTAGCTGAAGCACGTGCGTCCATCGCGCGTCAAGTGTTAATCGGGCCGAGGCCCTAACCACAAAAAAAATGTGAAGTTGGGTGAAGTGGCTTAAAATGAGACTTCACCTGTATGATTATTAGTAAGCCCTGATGAAGAAATTAAATATTTCGAAACGTTGGGAAACCTAATTGTTTCTCTACCCGCAATGACCAATCCCGTGAACCAATTTTAGTTTATTATTCATCAATGGTCGTTTCTACAATGAAGCCTGTTTCTCTAATGAAAAAAGCCGGACGATTTCTCTCGCACTTGTCTGATGGCAAGCGACCGATATTTCTGGTGCACTGTGACCGCAGCCTTACTTCATCGAGGGCCTGCAATGTCACAGCGCCACCCGCGCCATGTTATTCTCCCTCATCCCCCTCCAGCAGGCGCTGGCAGAGGATCCATTCGCTGGCACACGACGGGACGCAACCTCTGTAAAAAAATCGGCGCGTTTCTTTACAAGATCTAGATAGCTCTCGCGCCGGCGCTTGGCACACGACGGCTGAAATAAACGTCTGACAAAATTATGCATTCTCAACATCCAGTAGACACAAAGCATCTGCCCGCGTTGTGTTCGCAATCATGAGCTGAGGCAATATTCGACAAAATTTTCCTAACCCTGGTGCAATGTCAAAAAGAATTACTGGAGTATCCGACACCAATTATGAATTTTGAATTCTTACGAAAAACACGGGAACTTTCAAGTTTACTTTGGCGATGACTATATTCCTAAAACTACTAGACAATTACACCAAGCATAACCGCTATAATATATTGTATGATTTAGGGAGAATCGATTGTTCTTATTTTTTGAAGACGCGGGACCAAGATCAGAAAAATATATTTAAAAATATTTTTACGAAAATAAAGAATAGCGGATATAGATATGTCTTATAAAGTTTTCAAATTAATCGTGGCATGCACATTAAATAATATTAAAATCATATATTAACCACTAATGCCCACTGGCAGGATTTTCTGCCATGAATGTTATCTCTTCATCATCCGTTGCATTTTTTAATTACTATTCGAATCACATTACCGGAGATCTCATCCTATATTGTACTACATTGTATTTGATAGAAATAAGGAATACAGCAATTTCATATAAGTTAACAGGTGGAAATGAAAACGAGTGAGCAAGATTTGATAAATGGATAAATTCTTTCGAAAATAAAACGATAAACATTCCGAAGAGATACGCATCATTGAATTGTTTCAATCAGTGAGGCAAATTTGAGGGCACATATTTTCGCTATAAATTATTTCCCATCAGAAATTGCTACTTTCAACTCATCTGCCCATTCGTCTACCTCAATTCATCTAACACAACTAGATATTCTTTAAGTTTTAGGTCATTATATTCTCACTGCAATGCAATGCAATGTTATTCAGCTCGGGAGCGATGTGAAATGATTTTCCATTGCATTAATTCTTATTACAAAGGAGTGACAAAGAATAGCAGTTCGTGACAATTGTCGTATGTTTGCGCTACAACCAATTTTTTTCCACATTTCTCTAATTACTTCAAATTTGCATTCATTAAAATTAACTAAAAATTAGTAAACTTCGAGGTTTCGAACCCCTGCATGTCTGACATTCCATGGCGTAGAAGCGCCCAGATGAACGGAACTGGCCTCCCCCAACACAATAGCTCAACAAAATCTAATTCGGTAGGTAACAATTTCAAAGAGACAGTCTCGTTCAATCAAATCGACAGACAAAAAGATATAATACAAATAAATATTCAATTTAAGTTCACACGAAGTCGATATTCTGCACATCTCAGGAGACAAGTAAACAAAATTACATTTTTGTAATATTTGTAAAAACAAAGAAATAGAGCAAACTGATGTTCATGATGTCATAGAGTAGATTTAGCACTTTCTTCAAAATTTGGAGTTGTTTTGGAGAAAACCTTGTTTTGGTTACCTTTTAAAATTACACATATTGCACGCAATATTGGTTGAAAAGTACTAACATTTTCAAAAAAAAGGACCTTATCTTAATGAAAGAATTCACTATTTATCTGATGGAAAAAAGTCTATCATCAATTTTGTAGGGGTAGGAACACACCCGAATAATTTCAAAATTTTCGCAAAATTCAGAGTTAACTCCGAAAATCTGACCTATGAAACCTTTATAAGTGTTTGTACTCTATTTTTACAAGAAATTTAAAGAAAAAATTTGGAGCTGCTTTTGAGAAAATTTTGAAATTGTCTGAGGGGCTTCACGTAAAGTTCCGCAAAATTTTAAAGAAAAGTTTTTCCAAATCGCAGCGCCTCAAGTCGCGCCAGATCGACGATGCCTTTTTGGAAAAAATCCTACATATGGTTGGTGCTAGTGGTGTTCACAGACGGAGAGATGGACGACGTGACGGGCCAACGGAAGTTTAAAAAAACACTTTTTCGGTATCAGGGGGCCCTAAAACTTGTATTTCCGTTGAAATGAATTTTAGCATTACATAACTTTCCCTATACTACGCATTTTACACCGCAATTACTAAATACGTATGTATACGGGACAGTAGAAAGCACCAAATTTACCCAATTTCATTGTTGTTTTTTATTTCAAAGTTATTTTTTTGTTTGTGAACAAATATATTAATTTCTTTTGTACTTAATAAACAATTTACATGTCTGGAGTGTTTGTATGCATTATTTTTTCAAACCAACGTTTGAGTGATTACTGCGGCTCAGTCATTCGAAATCTGTAAGGAGTTTATTAGAAAAAATATGCTTAAAATTGACTTAAGAGCTAATTTTCAAAGTGTCTTTGATTCCTGGACACTTGTTTTTATGCAGAGAGAGGAGGGAGAGATGACTCAACTATTATTATTTGTAATTTTTTTTAAATTTTTGTCAGTAACTTTTATGTGTGGAATTCATAAATCAACACTTCCTTGGTAACTTATGCCCAATTTCCTCTTGATGTCATTTTATATTGGAGCAATCAATTGCACCTCGTGTCTCTGATATAAATTACTCCACATGACGCGCCTGCCATATCCTCGGGAACCGGCTCCGATACGACGCAATACGCAGCAGGAAAGTTCCTCTGCAAGGGGCTCGCAGCAAGGGGCGCGCACACAGCACAATGCGTGTGGGGTTTCCATTGTCAATCGACCATTGCAGGATCAAAATGAGTTCTTGCTGCCATTTTCACGGCGAGGTCGCAGAGGATACCACTCCACAAGTCAAACTGCAGAGGTCACAGCGCAGGCAGGCAACGTTCTCCGTAATTAACGCGCGTGTGGGTAGTCCACGAGCATTGGGGTGGCGCCATCATAAAGAGAAGACCTGCGCGGCGTGTCACGTACCCTTGCGCGGTAGCACCCCTCCCCTCCCCCTCCCAGCTCCCTCGTCGCCCCACCCAACCCCGCTGCACTCCGCTCCCCCCTCCCCACGGCGCTGCTGGGTGACTCTCGAACCGAAAATGAAAACTTCGCTCCGCCGAACCATCTAATTATCCGTGACACGGAACTGCGCAGCGTTCAAATGAACTTGCTCGACCCCCCCCCTGCCCGTCCCACGGACATGCACTCCCATTCTTTCGACTAATCGACGCGATGAAGGATCAAAACCACTTTTATCGCCGTAATAATTCTCAGAAGTGGAAGTTAATGAAACGGCGATCACAGTGGCGAAAGGAAAATAATTCTGCTGATGATTGATTATCGAGATAGCTTTGTTCTGGGGTTGGAGCTCTGCCAATATATTTGCTGAATTGGGTTTCCTAGCGTTTCAGTGGGCTAGTCCGCACGCTTGTATTGGAGCCCGAAGCCTTTGTTTTCGTCACTGACCACAGGAAAACGGCCCATAAAATTACTCCGTCGCGTAACTCTGTAGTGCTGCCCTCGCAGTTGTATGTGATGTGATTCCCACGCTTATAAACCATTCTCACGACTATCGGAAGAGTTACGAGCAACAAATAGCTCCCACTCTGATGGTGTAGTACGAGTGTAATAAACAATCCATAATTTTACGCTTCCTATTGCAGTGAGGAAGTCATAACACGCTACGTTATTTTGTTTGTTCCTATCCTTATATTGGTATTTCAACGATATCTGTTTTAGCCTAATGCGCTACATTAGTATAATACAGATTTCGATAATTCTAATGTAACACATTAAACAAAAACAGATATAGAGTTGAAAAGGAAAAAAAGGAAAAAGACCTATCTTTTGAAATGTGAAGCGTTTTCTCACGATAAACTCAAAAGCATTAACGAGAAATTGTCCAACTTCAACAACTGAAACAAGGTTCGGTGTAATCAGAATCAAGCTCTTTTTCTGCAATTCGACTCCGTGAAAAACGCAACTAACATAGTATTTTGAAGTTATTTACTTTTGTGGAGCGCTGCTGTAAGAAGCGCTGTTTATTTCTAATGTTAAGATGCTGCAGTGTCTCTTTAGCTTCGGAAAACTAGAGTTATCTCTTATGCACAAGAGGGTTTATAATTAATTTTAATTTGTAGGCCAAGCCCCGCAAGAAACATTGTATGTTTCTTCATATCAGAACCATTGGCACATTTAGTATGCACTTTGTAATTAAACACTTACTCAGCCAAGTGCGAAATAAGATTCCAACTACTTTATTTATTGGAAAACGTCTTGGGCTTAAATTAGGATGCCATCAGATACAAAAACAAGTTGAGACCACTGCGAGAGAAATTTACTATTATCTTTCACACCACCCGCTTCTTGTTGAACAATTATCAGAAAACATCAAGGATTTCAGAAGAAGATCTCTAAGGCCTTTGAAGACCATTTTGGCCAGGTGTGAAACAAACATTTACCAACCTTATGGAAATCCATTCAAGAAATTACGACCCCAGTACGATTTGAGAACACAGCATGGCTGGCAGATCAAAGGCCCTGAACTGACCATTATAAATTAGTTTACACTTTTGTAAGTGGCACGCGGGGACGTCATCAACAACAGCCGCTTATCGAGGAATTCTAAACGGAATGAACGGCGCTTGTGGAGAGGAGGCGAGAGGCAATTCGCCAGCTGAGAATCTCTTCCAGATGATCTCCGCGGTGTTCCTCTAGGACGTGACGGGCGAACAAGCTCAAACATCGCCGGCCCGTAATCTCGGCCCACCCACGCCACGGCACGAGCCCCCGCCCGGGAATAACCCGATCGGCGGCTGGGCAAACAAACGCGGCCGTCGAAACGAGGGTCGGCCGGCGCCGGGCTGGGGCACGAGAAACGGGGACGGCTTCTCCGGCGACGCCCCCGCTGACGCGTCGACGAGCCCGGCGGCGCTGCCCCTCCGCCCACTGCCGCACTCGCAACTAACGCCCGGCCTCCCCATGCAGAGGGCGCGATTAAACGCCAAGAAGATAGCAAGCAGATGAAAGTTTTCAATTCGACGGGCATCGAGCACGGCCATCGAGCATCGTTCATCGGGCATCGAGCATCGATCTGGCAGTATCGATTTGTGTACACTTTAGGCGCTTGCGCTGTTCACAGAGAGACACATGGACGGGCGGAAATTCTCGACACCGCTATATTGCAGCATTACAGAGCTTTCTAGATATTATATGGGATATGGTCAGAAATGCGTTCATTGAGATAGTTAGCTCCGTATATTATGTGGGTATAATTGTTACAATGTAAGTTTACCCCCTACTGGTGAGCACTTTGTACGAGTAATTTGTAGACGACGATGATCTCTGATCAATTGAAATAGTTCATTTTTATTGTATTTAGATTAATTTATTTTCATGCTTTCAAAGAAGACTGTTTTCATTTTTGTTACGGAGCACGTATAATATCTATCGCATGGATTTTATTATTATTATTATTATTATTATTATTATTATTATTATTATTATTATTATTATTATTATTAATAATATTATTATTATTATTATTTACACGGTTTTCATTCATCAGTAATGAATTTTGAACCCTCATTGGAGCATAAAACTTTATTTGTCGCATTATTTGACAACCAAATGGTTTGTGAAGATGTGTTTACTGCATTACGTTATTCCCAAAATTTCTTATTACAAACATTTTTCAGGCGATAACGAGCTCAATTCGTCAACGTCATCAATTTCTCGGCCGCTGCGAAGAGTCGTATCGCTGAGGAACAAATGCCACCGCACTCTCCGTAATTCCTCCCAGCAAATTGCTTCCCTGGGGTCGAATAGGCCCGCACGCGCCTCACCGGTTAGCGTTTTCTGGAACGCAGAGTAATGGACCCGGGTTTTATCCAGAGGTTCTCTAATTATTTGGCGCTGTGCACTTAATTCCCTACTTTACGCGGCGCACAGCCGTCCCGGCGCCTGGGCGTCCTCGGCGTCCTCGGCGTCCTCGGCCGTCTTCCGGCGCGGCGACGCCATTTCCTCGCGATCAGATTATCGCCGCGGCGCTCCAGTTCGCCGCTTGCATTAACCCCGCTCCGCTTCTTCCCGTCCCACCCCCGCAACCCCTGTTCGGCTCCGCACCGTTCCCATTTCGCGACTATTTATTACGGGCGCCGTGCGCCGCGCGGCGGCGTGTCCGGGAATCGTCGCGTTTCTCAGCGGAGCGCAAACCCCGGCTTACTCGCGCCTTTTAATCCCACAGCTCATATCTCATACTTCATTTGGAGGACTTGACCTCCTATTTATGTCTTGGCTCCGTTGCTCAACGCAGATCGTAAACAGCGTTTGTAAAGGAGTAGTGCTTTGAAATGAAAATTGTTGCGCGGGATATTGCGTAGCAAATTGGAAATATTATAACGAGTCTTTCATTTGCAATCTCAAAGTCATACATTAATGGTTATACGTTAGAAGAACAAATTAAAATACTTTGAACTTTTATTATGAAATATCACTGTACTGATTCGTTCAGATATTTTTACCGAGGTATTCAACCTACAACAAGTACTCTGTGCTCATATTGTGTACAGAACTAGTAGGACTACAACAGTATTAACTTTCTCGCATTACCTGTAACGGTTACTTAACATTATAATGCTACTTGAACCCGCAAAAGTGTTTCCTACTCGCAAATGTTTTGTCCACGATGGGATTCGAACTCATCTACTTACATTTAACAAGCGCCATTTTTTTGTAAGCGAAATGTTTTATCCGAGATTGTTTTAAAAATGCAAAGAAATAATTTGGAACCATTTTTGAAAATAAAATGAAAACGTCGTCGAGGCATCATGTAAAGGACTCCTCAAAATCAAAATATCCGTTTCGAAATCGCACAAACCTCGAGTTCGGCCAAATCGAATGGGCAATACCAATTCTGGAGAAAAAAAACTATGATAGGTTTTGGCGCAGTGCACAGGGACGAAAAAAAAACAATGCAGTCGCGCTCACCGTCTTCCTTGGCTTCCAGCAAATTGCTTCCCTGGGATCAAATACACAATCAATTCGCAGGGTCATGTGCCGTCTAGAACAATCGGGAAATATCTACTTTAAAGAAAAGCATGTTTAGAGTTTAGGCACTGCTGTTGTTCAATTATAGACGAATGGACAGATGAGCGAACAGACAGCTCGAAGAATGAAAAGATTTGAATTAGTCCTTTCTGGTGGCAGGAACCAAAAATATGCATTTCGTTCAAAATCTCTATTTACCGAATTTACGTTCTAGCCCTTACTTCGTAAGAAGAGAAAGTATTGTAATCGTGAGCCGGAAAACTGCGAATTTTCGACAGAAAATCTCTTATTGCAGGGTCCTGTTCACAACAAATTGAATATTAATTATATATTCTTATATATTATACTTGTATAATATATTATATAATATATTCTTAAATAAAGTGAATTACTTCCCCAAACACGTCCTATAGTGTGAATCCACATTTTCTCGGCCCTTGATACTGAATAATCGATTGACAGCAAGACGTACGTCTGTCCGTTCGTCATTGGTCAACGCATATCAGCCGATTTTCCCAAAAATTGATATTCCTCGATCGATTTAAAGGGACTTAAGGCTCTCTGATTTTAAAACGAATATTTTCATTTTTGAGGGTACTCTATATGAAGCCTCAAAAACATTTTCAAAACCTAGCTATACAGCTCGGATCGAAAATCTGCCATCGTCGAGACAAAATCCTACAACCTGGCAATAGTCGCAGTAGAGACAGAAGTAATGCTCGCTCTCAGATCAGATGGTTCGAATAATGTTTGGTTCGAAATTAGGAATACGGGGGACGGAACCGCCCACATTATTATGAGCCATTTCACATTTTCAATTTTTTCTTTTCCTTAGAAATAGACGCTGATAAATTGATGGCCGGACCCTTCAATTAAATATCCCATATGATAATCATTTGTTTAATAATTTTTAATCGCTTCCTTCTTTCATAACAAAAGAAGTGTGTTTTAGGGAACGCGTACAGTACCTACTTTACTACGAATATTATATTGTTTCATCACATGAGCTAAATATGACGGTAAACCCGAAGTTCGTACATTCTGAGGTAAACGGAAATCCAATAGAGAGTACTCTTTACCTAATGAATAACAAAAAGAGTGTTGAGCCAATTTTTGTGTCACGTCAATTCTGGTATACTGTGCCACAAGTGGCAAGAAGTTACAACTTTAATTTGGGTGCCGATCTACCATTTCGTGAGGAACAGATCTTTAAAAAATATTGTATGGTGTGTGGACACCAACATTTGTGATATGAAATTCTAATAGAAACAATTTCTACATAATTCAAGGACCAATTTTTACACTTTTAACTACATGCATTAGTCCATTTATTAGCTTCATTCGGAGCAATAGATGGTATCAAAACTTAGCTACGGTAGACTCTAGATTCTTCTCCGCCGCATTACTGATGCTGGAGTTGCCTGGTCTTTTGAGAATAAACGTGAGCTCTAGTCTATAAATCGCGAGGGTGGAGGGATGACGGCTGACCAAGCCCGCGACACAAAAGGGGCAGCGGACAACATGTGCGTATGGTACAAGGAATAAAAGCGCAGTGGCGAAACGTGCAAATAAACGGCAGAGCGAGCGGCGACCAATTCCCGCC
>BOPP01000124.1:3285260-3299045 GCA_017312745.1 Gryllus bimaculatus | reverse complement strand
AATTTCTTTTCCATGCTTCAAGAGACGTTTCCATTTTTGTTACGAGCACCGATCAATCCACCCCATGGATTTTATTATTATTATTATATTATTATTACTTCTTATTATTATTTTACACGTTTCACTTCTCAGTAATGAATTATTGAACCCCTCCATTGCAGCATATAAAACTCTCATTTGTTCGCCATACTCTACAACCACAATCGTCCTTGTGAGATGGCTTATGCATTATGTTATCAACAATTTCTTATCCAACCAAACCCATTTTTCACGGGTGAAACGAGATCAATTCGTCAACTCATCAATTTCTCGGCCGCATGCCGAAGAGTCACGTATCGCCAGAGAACAAAATGCCACCAATCTCCCGTCAACTTCCTCAGCAAATTGCTTCCTGGTCGGAATAGCCCGCACGCGCCTCCACCGTTGCGTTTATCTGAACGTAGAGTAATGGACCCGGGTCTTTATCCAGCGTTTCCTCTAATTATTTGGCGCGCTGCACCTTAATTCACTACTTTACACGGACGACCACAGCCGTCGGGCGCGCCCTGGCGCTCCCTCCGCGTGCGGTGCTGTGCGTGTTTCTTCTCCGGCGATGCGATCCATTGTCTCTCGCATACAGTCGCTATTATCAGCCGCCCGCGCTGCTTCGTTCCGCCGCTCATGCATTTACGCCGCTCCGTCCTTCTTCCCGTCCGCCCGCCAACCGCTTCGGCTCTGGCACCTTTGGCTCGCCCCCCCATTCGCGCAACTGTATTACGGCACCGTGCGCCGCGCCGCGGGCGCTGTCCGGGATATCGTTCCGTTTTCTCAAGCGCGAGCGCTCAGCTGACTGCCGCTTACTCGAGCCTTTTACATCTCCACAGTCATTATCTCCAATACTTCATTTTAGAGACCTGGACTCTCACCTATTTATGTCTTGGGCTCGTTGTCAACGCACATTCTTAACAGCCGTTTGTAAAGAGTTATGTGCTATTGAATATGATATTGTTCGCTCGGATTATTGCGTGTATCACATTGGAATTATCTATAACTAGTCCTAGTACTTCTGCAATCTCAAGTCATCACATTAATTTTATAATAGGGAAAAATCAGTAAACTTAGAGAATACTTTTTGAACTTTTAATTATGATTAATTTCACTTATATTCGTCAGAATTTTTACCGAGGTTGTTGGGTGGGGGGGTTTTTTCCCCGCCCAAAAAGGGTTACAACGCAGTGCTGGGCTGTTACTCATTATTGGTAGCTATAGACTATGGACTGTTTACAACAGTAATTAACTTGCCTCTCTTCTACTTGTACTGTTAGCTTAAAACATTATATGCTATCTTTGATACCCGCAAAAGTGTTTCCTATCTAGGCCATAATTTTGGTCACGATGGATTCTAGTATCATGTTCTATCTTATCATTTAACAAGCGCCATTTCTTCTGTAAGCAACAATTTTATCCGAATTGTTTTAAAGATAGTGCAAATAGAAATTTATTGAAATACCATTGGTTGAAGAACTATAAGTGGAAAAGTCGTCGAGCTTACTACCTACCCATAGCTCCTCAACAATCAATCAACTTCCGGTTTTCGAAATCAGCAACAAACCTCTAGGTCGCAAACTCATCTTGGCACACATACAATTTGGTGATGAATATATAAGACTTGAGTGTAGTAGTTATTTTGCGATCCACAGGACAAAAAGAACGGCTGATGAAATTGAAGCTCCGAACCCGTCGATATTCATAAATATTCCACTTGAATTAGATCATTGTTTTAAAATTTAAGTCGCTTCCTTTCTTCAAGCAAATAGCAGGTGTTCTATACGGGAACGCATACGGGTAGCCTGACGTTACTCGCAATTATATGTTCTCAGGTCGTGAGCTAAATATGACGTTTAAACCGAAATTTCGTACATTCTGAGATATAACTCGAAATCCGATAGAGAGTACTGGTGGACTAACTGGATAGACACAATTCAAGATTGCGTTGAGGCTCGAATTTTTGTGTCACATCGTGCGGAATTAATGGTCTACTCTGCATCACGTAGTGGCAAGAATTTACAAACTCTCTACATTTGGGGGGGGGGGGCAGGGGCGTGTAGCGGGGGGGGGTTGCGCAGGGGGACGGGTGGTTTTTATCTATCTCATTCTTATCTTGGCTTGGAGAACTAGTTATTCTTTGAATGAAGTATACTGTAGTGGGTTTTGTTGTTGGTGTGATGAACATCCAAACTATTTTTGTTTATTATTATAATTGCTAAAGATAGACGAGTAAGCGTCTACATAATTTTATGAGCCTAATTTTGTGTAAATAGTACACTTTTAACGCTTGACTGATGCATTTAGTTCCAGTTGAATAGTCTTCATTTCGGGGTTAGCAATACGTGTTGTTATCTTGAAAAGAAAGCTTAGCGTCACGGAGGTGGGGATGAGTGTTGTGGGGTGGGGACCGGTTGAGCGCGTCTGAGGTGTGCGTTTCTTGGCGCGCGCATACTGAAATGCTGAGTGCCTGTCTTTTTGAGAATAAACGTGAGCCTCTAGTCTACTACAATTCGCCAACCGAGGGGATAGAGATGACGAGTCTGCACCTCCGCGCCGAAACCCGCGCGACACCACTATCTTGGTTCATTTGTACATAAGGAATAAAAGCGGCAGTGCGAAACGTGCAAATTAAACGCAGAGCGAGCCGACATGCCGCCACCGTTGGAAGACGTGGCGCGCGGCGGGGGGTTGGTGTGGGGCCGGCAGCCGGGCCTGCTTGCGCTGAGGCCCGACGTACAAGCGCGATGCAAATTAGCAGTCGAAGAACTCTGCAAAGCTCGACACCGCGCGGCGCGAGGCTCCACGCCCTTGCCACGGCGGAGGGGCGCCGACGCGAGGCACGAGTCGCACTTCTTTGTGCGCGACCTAATTAGCCGTTGCATGCGGCTCTCCGCGGGGTTGCTGGAGGGGGGCGGGAGGGTCGTGTCAGGATGCCGCTCGCCTTTGTCGCCTCGCGAAGACCCCAACGCTGCCCCCAGTCACGCGCCACGCTCCACCCCGCCCAACGCAAATCACTCAGCACGATCGCAGGGATCGCCAGATATTCAGCGCCGCTACAGAAAAAAGCCGCGAGTTCTCGTTTTTTGGGGGGGAATACGAATTACCTCTGCAAAAAGAGCAAAACAACTCAAACGCCCATCCTTTCTTATCCCGCGTTGCGCTGTTTACTCATATACGTAAACTTTCGAAAATTATTAAAATGATTAAGAATCCTCGACAGATATCCATTCAGTCCCAAGTTACGCCAATTTGGATTCAGACAAATCACTCAGACAATCATCAATTACTTCGCCTATTTACAATATTTTAGCAAACAGATCTCTTTGCAAGAAAAATAATTGTCTACATATTCTTAAGCATTTTCTAAATTACGATTCAATGTTCATTACAACAACTCAGAAAGACAAAAACTCAGACTACTTATTCAACATAAAATAACTAGCTTTTAAAAATAACAATTTTAATAAAATGATTTTTTAAGTACCTCTACCATCTCCAGATTAGTAAAGTGGTGTCATAAAAAAATGTTAAAAAATGGCACCAAAAATTATTAAAATCACTTCCTGCTGATACCACTATGCAGAACACTTGGCTTGCATAATGCTAAGTGACGCAAACGAAACCTTGAATGACAGCATTATTCAGACTCGTTATAGAATTTTCAGCAAATAAATTAAATATTCTCATAGTTTATCGTGATTTCCCAAAAAACGTAAAACATTAAAGAGATGTACATGTCATTTGCATGGTTCTAACTGGAAGAGATGTATCACGTACGTAGGTAAAACGACAGAGATAAATAGAATTTCACGTTTGATATTTCGTATCTGTTGTTGCCTATATTTATCTACCCATAGAACGTTATGCTGCAAAACATTGATTACGGTTGTGGTGACTAACGTCCCGTTAACCGTATTTGTGCTTTGTCTTAATAGAGACCATGACTCACAACATTTCTTCTTAAGCTTCCCGTAGCGCCCAATGTCTCCTCAAAAGACAGTTAGACCATACTGGTGAAACCGATATATTCCTTCCCAAAAGGCAGCTGGGCATAAAATGCTACCTTTAGTTCAGTTGTGCCGTCTTCGGACAAATACGATCCTGCAGTGATACTCAACTCTACCCACCTTGAGATGACTTCGGCCGCTTACTCCACAGTGGTCTGGCGCGCGCAATTTCATCTAGATGTGCTCGCTGTGCCATTCTGACCAACTACGCCTCGGGTATGAGTTTTCACGCGAACTTATCTGAGGTCGAGGAGGGGTTGTGTTGAAATTTACGTCCGTAGTGTCAGGTTGCCAGACCTCACATTGTCCGGAAAATTTGCAGCGCGAAATCTTTGTGTGATCTACACATAGTAGGCCCTACTGGCTGGACAGTTAAGTGTATTAACACATGTATATACTTTCATGCAAGTACATTATTTTCTTTTCTGACCAAAATTATTAAAATTCATGGATCTATTAAATAAACGAAGCATGACAAATAAACTCGATTATTCTCATGCCTTTTCGGTCTAAGTTGAGACGTGAATCACCTTCAATGGTCGTTTTCAGCGAGCATCCGCGCGGCAGAGCAGAAGTCTGGTAATAAATCATGGAAGAGCAACACAATACGTGAAGCAGAACTGAAATCTCGACTGACGGCTTTCGCGGCGAGTTATCTGACAAGCAGACGAGGGTCAGCTGCACGCCGCCACCCGGCCCTCACCCGACCTGCGCAACGTCGACGCTGAAAGCTCCTCCCCCGCCCCTTCACCCCACCCCCCACACCGCCTGCCTGTCGCACCCGCACCTGTCCCGTTCCACCCCGCCCACCCCGCACGTTCTTCTGCTCGCCCCCGCCCCGCCAACCCCAAACGCCTTCGCCTCCTCCACCTCACCGCCACCGCCCGCTGTGCAGCCGCCGCGGGGCCCCAAGCAAGGCCGAGATTACAGCGCGAGGCCCAATTTGGCACTGCTCGCGAGCGCGCGGTCCGCCTCACCGCCCCGCCCGTGCGCGACCCCGGCGCCCGAGAGCCCAGAGAGCCGGCCTTGACGTCGCAAATCTGCAAGTAAGTGCCGCGAGCCAAATCTTCGGAGGCGTCCTCGCGAGGGGCGGCGCAAGGGCCTGGAAGCAGTCCGCCCCGTCGCGTTCGACTGGCGCGCGGAAATAAGAGACGCCGTATCCTGGTCGCTCGACGAGGGCGCTTCAAAACAGCGCCGCTGGCCGCGCACGAGGCCACGCAGCGAGAGAAGTACGGCAAACGCGGGCAAACGTGGAGCAGGTTGCTCAAGTGGGCGGCCCTCTTGCCGCGCCCTGGCGCACCGCTAGTCTGAGGGACGCAGGGGTGAGCCCTTGCTTGTTGGGTCAGCCCGATCCGAGGAAAGGAACTCGGGCGCGATCGGCTCTAGTCTTGCGAAATCCGTCAGGCAGGCGGGCAGCCTGAACCGAATTCAGGCATTTGAGTCCTGGCCTAGACCTTTTTTCTTGAGAGTCTGCGGGATTGTGAGTACTAGGTTCGAGAAAGTAACTTTTCAGAATTTAAAAGATTAATAAACCAGCAAGGAGACATTACCTCCAAAGAAAATGTAACATGAGCGAGAGTTAAGATGTGGGAGGAAAAGATGAGTCTCGAAACGCATCAAACGAAACTCTTTTTCAACACTTTCACTGACAGAAAAGAGTCTTAAGTTGCGTCTTGTTATACGAGTACCTCGGTAGATACGAATTCAAAATTCGAGAGTTTCCACTCTTCATTTGCGGAAACATGGTTGACTTGAACATTGTAGTTTTTGAGTGCCTTGAACGCCCGAAGTTGCTAAATCAGAGAACTTGTTAGTGAATATGAAGCAAAACATCAGGTCATTCTCTTTCAAATATATACGTTTTTGCGTGACATTCGAGGAGACAATCGCGGGAGCATTACCACTCGTGGAGGAAGAGAGATGAGTGCTTTCATCTTTGGGCGCCGCCGGTCCCTCCTCCCTCGCTTCATCGCCCAAGATTTGCCATATAACTTGTAGAGGGCTTAGCATTGCTGATTTAATTTCGGCATATGCAGTTTTCTGCAGTCTCCTGCTACGAGATCGAAGGCATACATGCCGTAGTAAATAAAACACTGAACTTAACTTTGCGTTTCTAAACATCATGTCTTCCCCTGCAGTTAAAACCAAAAGGTGTCAAACCTCTGTCCCAATTATTTATGGACGCAAGTACAGCCGAAAATCACCGGTTTAGTATGGGCCCTTGGTGCAAAGCATACTTTCTGCCCAGAGCCTTAAGACCCAATTTACACGCTTCCTTTCAGGAACGATTTCAGGTGTTTTAGCGAACGCGCGCACATGTGCACAACGACTTCTGGCGCAGCAGACCCGCCGAACGCATGCACACCTTCGCTACAACTCCGGAAATTGTTTATCAAAGGAAGCGTGTAAATCGGGTTCGAAGAGTATGATAATTCTGTTGTTGACTCTTCGGTGGTGGGAAGGGGTGGCGATATAGGTTTCCCTCGGGGGTCGATGAAAGTTTAAAGGTAAAAGAAAGTGTTCGAATAGCCGAATATGAACTGGCCTATGATTAGTTAATGACGATCCCATTGATACCAAAAAAAAAAATTAATGAAGTTGATAATTCATTGTTTTCCGATAGTTTTCTAAATTATCTAACAATAGATTACAATCTCGTTCTTCTTACGTATTTGTCGTTAGGACGTTTAGAAATATCCAGAAATTATATATACTCACAACGTTGCTCTATTTCACAAGAACTTTGTTCTGCATTTCGCGCGGCAGAAGTCAACGATATTCGAAATCCAGATATCTACACAAATATCGGTATTATCTTTTAGTCATTTATGTGGAATTCTTTGTTTTAAAACTGTAAGGGGGCCAATCAAGCAAACAATTCTTTTAAAATGGGCCCCTGAAAAAAAAGGTTGGGAATCAAAGGTTCGCAGTGTTTCCCATCGGGATCGGTATCGCGCCCCTGGAGATGGGTGAAATTTTAAAGCGATTCAGTGGTGAACCAAGGATCGATTGCGGGTCGATAGCCGAAGAGTAGACTCAAGAATTTACTTCACGCAATTGGTTTTAAATGCAATGTTCAATGCACATGCAATTTACTGGAACAAAATCTGTATACATTAGAATTCAAAATGACAAGATATTTTACACCATTAACGTTTCTGACTTAGGTTGTTAGAACCATGTATGGAAAATTGGGATCTTAGTCTTGTTAAAGATCATTTGGTCCTGTCTTAGACATGGCGTCAGAGAAATAAACTTTTTTGTTCTTTTTTATTTGTGTGTTAATATTTTTTTGTTATCATGCGCTGCTTAATAAACATTTTACGTGACTTAAGTAGTTTTACCCGAAAACGAAAAAACTAAATTTGACATAAATAATACTTTCCTATGCTTTTTTCGTTAAGGAGACGATATTTTCCTTCAGAAAATGAAGGTTTTTATCTTTGTTACTGTGCTGAACTCAATTTGGCCAAAATTTTACTTAAGTACTTTTACCCTGTGACCATGGAATAATTTAAAATAGTACTCCATTATCATTCATTCGTGAGAAAGAATAAAGTTCTTTTGGTTCAGTCACAACATGGGAAAATAAGAAAAGTTTTACACAATTCCCTACTAATTTACTTCGCGTGGTTGATTCCCGGATTTGATTCTGGCTGGCGCAATTAATTATTTATTAATTAAAATACATGAGAGCTCTCAATAAATTATTTTCAAGAACACGGAAACGAAGTTAAAATACCCACAGAGAAAGGAAATAATTCCGCATACGAAAAAATACACTAGTTTTATTTTCGCTTATATGACAAGTTCCGTATCGTATGAGCCTCTTATAAAGAATGATAAATGAAATAAATGGCAGAGAGATTTAGAACTTTGCAAGTATTAAACGCAGACAAGTTAGCGAGAAGCTAAATTAATTAATCTTTTTGGCCAAAGCGGTGTAAGCCACACTGTTGAAAGAAGTTTGAAGTTTTAATAATTTATAATAAAAGTCGCTATATGGTTCAAATGTTAATCCATCATTTTCGTCCAGAAAATTCATTACAGCCATCACATTCAAAAAACTCAATATAAACAGTTTTTTGGTGGTTTACAAACTCACGTTGCAATGATCAGGTCTGCACACTCTCTCGGAAAATTCATTTTCAGTTATTTACAAAGCAATAGTAAAATGTGGAGGGAGGATATCAGTGTGAAACGATACACTTTCACAAACTACAGACTATCATAAAATTTGCTCTATGAATCATCGGAAAATCTGGTCGTAAGGCACATTGAGGTTTAGCAAACGATGTTTTCGTTTCATGTAACTGGAGTATTTTGAGAATTTGTGCTAATGAACGCTATAAGAACAAAAACGATATAAGTGTATTTGCATATTCCTCGCAGAACTTCCATGAAGGGAACTGAAGAACGGTTAACAATTTCCCTAGACTCCGAGCAGATCATGTGCTACACCTAGAGATGTCCAGTTCCTCTTACTATCCACGAGACTTAGGGATAAACAATCCCGGGGTGGAATAAGAAATTTTGTCAGGAGCAAGAGTGAAAAAATTGTTGTCTGACATCACACAAATTTCAAATTTAGGTCAAGAGTTACGTTCCTTCATGCAACACTGAGAGCTTCTTTAAACGATATTTTGTTGAAGGGAGGTGTTTTAGGATTGGAAGGTCCGACGATGCTCTGCTAGTCACGGACATTTAAAGCAATAAAGCATTATGCTTACTGTAAGAGCACAATCGAAAAAAAAATTAATGGAGCAAGGAACAGATATGTTTCGGGATTTTCAAATGCATGTGCATTTAATATCACAGCATTAAATCTGTATTACTCCATTCCAGTCAATCTCCGATTATAAAATGATTATTAGATAATACTAAGCTTACTTTAGAGAACTAGTGGTGCAAAAACAGCACGTACTTTCTCGCCCGTATTTTGACGCAAAATTAAGCGAAAACTACTCAAACTTTCGGAAAAATTGTACATGATCTTATTTCAAAATATATCTTTAAGGAACAGATTTCATTAAGAGAAACATTCTTTATCTTTCATATTTGAGTTGTAGAAAGACTCAAAAAAATTTGAACTCTTTTAATTTGCGAAAAATCAGTTTTTAATAAACCACCATTCTTTTAAACGTCCTTCATACAATTCAAAAATAAAATTTAATCAAAAAAATTGAGCCATTGTTTTGAAAATTTGGAAAATGACACAGAGGCTTCATGTTAGGTACCTCTCAAAATTAATATATCTGTTCGGGTCGCGTAATCAGTCAGATGGAATGCTGAATTTCAATTTTGAAGAAAATAGGTTGAACAGTTTAGCCACTAGCGTTGTTGACTGACGGACAAACGGACGTTTTGTCGTCATTCGATTTTGGGGTATCAAGAATCCTCAAAACATGGATTTTAACTACACGACGTGTTAGATGTTTTTTTTATGAATTTAGCAATTGTATCCACCTTTTTGTTGGGCCTAGTAATAAGAGTTTTTCTGCCGAAAATTCGCCGTTTCATTGCGCAGCATTACATAAATGTCTCTACTCCGTAGCGAGAAAGTAACAAATCTGAGACGGTCTCACCTCGCTGTGCGTGAAATAAAAACTATTTTGCATAATAATGAGTTAAATGTTTGTGTTAATTCAACTGAAATACACACTTTAATAAACAATTATTTAAAACGCAGCGAATTATTTGAGCTTTACCCTCCCTTTAAGTACAAATCCTTCTTCATTGGGAGTGTATTATAAGTACGGATCAGAACACGATCGTATGCGGAACAAGGCTATTTTCCCTTCCCTAGGATTTTGAATTGTGGTTAAAATTATCTTCACTGTCATCAAGGTGGTTCGACATTGTCCGATAACCACGTTCGCTCTGACAAAAGTAAAGATACCTGTTACGCAGTTCATGAAATTACTCTCCTCTCATTAATATTAAACTTTTCAAACAGAATATTAATGAAACTCCATTTGAAAACGTCACATAACTGTACTATATATCATGTCATACACATTTATTGAAATGCATTTTACAAACTATTTATCATGATTTATTAACTCATTTCCATTATATTTCGCAGTCTCAAAAGCTCCATTATTCAACAGATATAGTAACTCAATATGTAATTATAAAATGTGCATTGACAACTTTATCATGACCTTGTTTATTTGTAGGATCCAGTACAAGTTCCAATGAATCCGATCCATTAGACTAGCAAGCCAGACAACAAATGAAATACAACGGAGAGAAAAGCAAGGTTGTGTCTATATTTTGTCTAACCATAGCGCCAGATCTCAGATGGAGGCGGATGTGGTGCGGAGGATGAGATCCATTTAATGCTTCTTAGAATTCCCCAAACCATACTTTTGAACCATAATTAACTTAATTTTTAGCAGTTAAAAAAAATTATGTTCGGTTATTGATATTTCTTTGAGTCAGTATAAAACAATATGTTGTGTGTAAAAGTCCTGTACGTGATAGTTCCTCTCAATCAAATGTTATAATTATAGTATTTAGAGCTCAAGTCTCTGGTTGAATGCTAGAATATTATTTACTTTTTTTAAAAAAAATCGTGGCGCGTTCAGTTGACACAACGCGTCTCCAAGCCCCGAGAGGCGTTGAGCGCTTTGCGCTTTCGGAGTAATCCTCCATTAACAACAGTATGTCGCGTCGCTTATATCCGTCGCGTCTCGTCGCAGTCAGTTGTCAAGAGGACCGCCAAGTAGCATCTCCGCGTACGCGCCTCCTACTTTGCGCCCCTGCGTCACTACTCAACAGAATTGGAAAGCAATTAGGATTGGGTTAGGGTTTAGGACACTTCACAGGGGTTGGACTAGCCCCTGTGAAGCATGCAAACTCGTTTTGTCGTAACAAATTTCCCATGAGGTTCTACGGGGATTCTAAGAGAATCGAACCGAATCGAACCCGGAACCTCAGTGGTGAAAGGGAAGCGACTTGGTCATTGAGCGGCGAGAGCAGTTACTTACTGTGACTGGAGCCCAATTTTACTCAACACAGTACAAAATTCATGCTTAGTATAAATGAAGTGTTAATTTATTTAGCTCACACATCAGAACTAGTGTTTTTTTCTATACAACTAAAACCAACAGGCGGAATACAACCTCAAACTTCTTGTTGATTCTTCGGTACGCATATCCAGTTTCATGACGAGACTTCGGCTTGTGAAATTAACAGAAAACTTCATTAGTCTGCCCAACGCATAATTGACATTGTATATTGTTAGGTACAAGACTTTTGTTGACGGAACCACACCAAATATCTCTTTTCGTCAAACACAATGTATACAATGCTCACCCAATTTATTGCAATTATAGGTGCACTTCTTTCGCCGTACTGTTGGCAAAAGACTTATGAAAAGCTACAATTGTTAGTTTGTCAACAGATTCCATCGAATTAACCACGAATAAAACGGAACTTTGTCATTGTAGTGATTGTAATAATCTACTATTTGTGGCGCTGTCTCTGGTACGCCGTGTAAATGGCACCTGAATGCAGCCACGGACGACGACAGCGAGAGAGTATGAGAGCGAGGTGCACGTTCCCCTTTCGTTAACTTCGTGAAGGAACACTCCATGGGGCCGTAACTTCATTTTCCTCTCTGATACGCATCGTCTCTTTCCATACTGGAGCTCCGACAACGGTCGCTCCTTCCCCATGATGCAAGAGACCCCACGGCTTCCTGCCCCGTTCCGCCAAGCTCATGGCCATTAAGTAAATATTATAATGTTTGTTTGATTGATTGTTTTTTTGTGACTTTGTAATAACTATTTAGAAAACGCTACCACCGCAATTAATTCTATATATTCCTAAGTAGCATAATAAATATTATATTCTAATATCATGATAACATCGAGATGATAGCAGCACCATGTCATTGTATGCTCGTTTCCAAATTAAAGCGTCACGGAGTATTTTAGTATTAAATTTTACTTTTCATAAACGTGTAAATGATTATTTCATTTTTCATTAACATTGTCATTAACAAAAGAAGAAACAATCAGTTCAGAACAAACAATCTGAATATAATTAAATAGCGGATAAACGATGAAAGACTTACAACTTTGGAGAAAAATTATTTTATAATTCTGTTATGGAAAAAAAAGGAATTCAACGCAAAGAAAGCTTTTGCTCCTATTTAAAAGTACCCCGCAATAAAGTGCATTCTGTTTAATGCCAAACTACTTATTCGAATACGATCATTCTAAAATATTCATTACAAATACTTATTTATACCAAGGACATTCCTGCTAATGTTATACTATTTCACTCGGCATCGTAAATTAAAAGCTATGAAAGAGAACCGAAATGCCAGGTTCGGTCCGAGTTCATTGTGTGCATGACTTTATACATCACGCGTGCTAAATAGAAAGTGAAATTTGCATGAAATGCAGTGTTTGTAAGCGAGCTGCACATGCTGAGAAGCCCGGCAGAAACGCGATCAAATGGGCTTTTCTGTGGCAAAGGCGTGCTGATAATCACGTGATGTTCCCCCAGCCCCACCCCCAACGTGAAGCCCGCAGGGCAGGGAGAGTGCGAGAGCAATGGAAGCGCTGCCTTGGCCCGAAAAATCATCAATTTAAGAATTTTAAAGAGGCAAGAGAATATGACCATATTACTAATTACCAAAGGGCTCAGAATTTACAAGAAAACTCTGTAGCTTCCGGCCATGTATAATGTGTCTATGATTTTGTTAGATCCATAGATCTCTGGAACTCAGAAAAAATGGGAAAACAAGATGTGTCGGATTTTCATGAAATGCAAATAGTTGATTGTGTTATTCTGTCTATTCTCATACTCCGCATTCTGATTGATTTTTAATTCTCAGTTGACGTCATGCGGCATCAACGGTCTAATGAATAGGCCACCTGCCATTAAATATTTGCATGTTGCGTTATAGAAGAGCAGTTTACATAAAGGTAATAAAATCAAATCAAATTTCATCCATGCCTTACGCAACTTTATCAACAACCAACTACTCTACGAACGAAAAAAAACACGTTCGTATAAGGACATACCGTTTATTATAAGACCAACCGTCCCCATGTTGTTGGGAAAAACTGGAATATTTTAGAAATATCGTTATTTTTCACAACTTTAAAACTGATCAGGCAGGACTTAACGTTATCCGACCGGACTGAAACTTTGAGAATCTCATTTTTTACTTACTGACAACTTTTTAGACGGTTCCTGTCAAAGAAATTTTGAAAGCGGATTGCTTGCAACCACCGTAGTGTACTACATATTTGCAATCTGAACCAAGGGCCTTTTCCAACCTCATAAAAGCAAACTTAGGCACAAGCAGTTTAATAAAAAGCCACTTTCTAAAGAAGTTGCGGCGCAGTCCGCTTCGCCTCTCCCTCCCGCGGAAGCCGCCGCGTTGATGGCGGCGCAAATGAGAGCAGCGTGTCGGCGCCGGGGGTTTACTGTACAGAAGAGGAACACAATGCGGCGCAGTGTTCACCTCTCGTCTTGGCCGCGGAGTTTACACGCCGTTGTCACTTTCATTATGGCGCCAGCTGTTTGCCGCGAGTTGAGCCGAGCGCTGCGGATGCGCTCTTGCGCACGCCGGAAGCGGACGGGGCGGGAGGCGGGTGGGGAGAACGGGGGTGGACACGAGTGATGGGGCTGGTGAGGGCAGAGGACGGAGCGGGATTGGAGGGGCGGAGGCCGCGGGCGGAGAGGGCTGACATGAACAGGAGCGCACCGGGCGGAGATGGACGGGGGT
>BOPP01000124.1:3247112-3259784 GCA_017312745.1 Gryllus bimaculatus | reverse complement strand
AGGGGGAGAGCCGAGGCCGGGCCGCTGCGTGTGCAGGTGGAGCGGTCGCGCGCACTGCGGCCGCGGGGGTCGGATATCGGGCCGATACGAGAACGCGAGCGGCTGCGGCGCTCGCCCCTTGCCCCGCCGTCTCTGCGGGCCAGTCAGCTCTAGCGTATAGACAGCAGACAACACTCTGTGCTCAGAAATCGCGACGGTCCGCCATGATGGTGGACGTGTATTGTGTACTAGTTATCTGAGAACCCAATAGCAGGAATCAACGTCTCATTCCCATTTTAAACATTTGTTCTCTTTTATACTAAAACTTTATAAAAAGTTGGAAGTACAACCCAGTCTTTCAGTTCTTGGAGACTTTAACATTCACGCAGAGCAGAGGTCATGGTTTGCATATCTTTAATAATTTCAGAATATCGACTTACAGCAAATGATAGTCGTCGAAAACCTAAAAAAATATTATTAGAGTAATGGCTATCAAACAATATCTTATATGACAGCATTTGCATCTGCTTTACAGTTTGTTGGCGTTCGTTACAACGGAATTCTACGCAATACTTCGGCATTTTCTTTGACAGACAGTTGTAAGCATCACTAACAGCACACACGACACATTCAACTCGTAAGAAAGTCGTAGGGTGTAAGAAAGTCGTAGTCGTGTAGGTAGACGTCCACCGCAGCCAACCTAACGAAAATCGGCCGTCACGATTTTCAGCACTTCAAAGCATTGCAGGGGTGCATCCGGCTATAATGTTGAGATCAGTGGTGCGCACCGCCCGTGGCTGGCCTCGCTGGCGTAGTCGCCCGGAGCGGTCGCACAATGTCCTGGCGCGGCGCAGCGTTTCACAGTCGGAATATCCATGACTCTTTGTGCTTCCCACTATAGTACAAAGACAACACTCACAATTGAAATAGGATAAATTTTCGCACGGAACAATCGTTGAATTAAAAAACAATGCATTATGAATTTCAATTAATCGAATACTTAATGCTCTTTGCACCATATCTGCTTGTTTACATCAAGTGCTATACCTGGGGTCTTTTTGGGCCCCACGCGTTACTGACAATTGGAAGTGGTAAACATGAATATGTGAAGCAACATACTGGATGTAAATAATCGATTTTATATATAAGAATACCTTTTCTATCTTTTTCAATAACATAATAAATATAATTAATTTATATGAAATATTGCATTAAAGAATAATCTCCCCAGTACGTAGCCTTCATTGTTGATTCAAAATGCAAGAGAAATAATATATCAGTGTTTGTGAAAGACATTTCGAGATAAATCAAATATGAGACAAAACACTGACGGTATCAGACACTATTTTGTATGTATGCAATGAGAATGGGAAAATTACAGACAATACCTTAGTTCAAATCGGTGCCATGTAACGGAAAAATAATAACTCTCTAATAAAATTTGGAAAATATGTGAAAATGGTTTGGTGCCAGCTTATTAAGTGCAAGAAGGAATACAATCGAGAAGACTGAAATTATCATACATATATTCAGGAAAATATTAACAAATTAATGATTGTGGGGTCAAAAACGACACGAGCTATGGTGAGAGGGTTCAACCTTTAATTTATTTACTGTCAAAAACTCTTTATTAAATAATCTATATCTACTGCCCGTATTATTCATAAGGGATGATGAGATATCTGTTGGTGTAAAGGTAATATTTTCAAACTTTTTCTTTACAGAAATTGCGGAATACAGAACACTCGTTAAACTCTTTTAACGCTGATCCAAAGTTAATGAAAAATGTATTATAAATGCTACTTAAAATACCCTTCCCGCACTATTTGGAAAAGGCCTCGGTTGTGTTACAGGTACCGAGTGTATGCATAACATCGAAGGTTTTCACGGCCCGAGTCAATATCGGTAGCCAGCCACCCGCCGACCCGGACACTTCGCCCGAGAACCCGCCGCCACTGAAGATGTCCACTGCAGCTGTGGACGAAACGCTGGGCCTTTCAACGCGAATTGGACCACGGCCTATTAGCCTGGAAACGTTTACTAATAATGGGTGAATGGTTCAAATGTTTAATTTAAAGCGCATGGGATGAAAAGCAGCTAAATAACAAAACAGAAGACAGTTAAATTCACAAACTGAAGGTAAATCACTTCACAACGACTGACAAGCGGAAACGTTCTGTATTGCTACTGTTATTTAAAACTATTATTTAAAATATATCTCAAAAACTTTTTCAAGTTACACGTTGTATTTTTTATTTGTTAAAATTAAGTAACTCATATACTTTTCTGATAAAACTTAAAAAAAAAATTTTTAAGTTGGGTTTTTTTTTGAGGGAGGCGTGTACATTCAAGCATTTCCCCGGGCCCAACATTGTCTAGCTGTGTCATACTAATTGAGCAACATAATATATCTAATATAATGTCAATCTGATGTAACATTCATATCTTTGTAAAAGAATGAGTGTAGCTCGAAAGATTCCGCGTAGTGAGTTAACGCAGATGTTATGCCAAAGCCGCAGCTGGCCTGTAACGCTGTCGGCAAGAAGGGATATACTTTTATTTGTCTTCTAAATAATATCGCCCAGTATATGAGTAGATTTTGCTGTTTCAAGTTACTAATTTCTTCAGTTACTGAATATAACGCAGAATCAAATTCCTCCAAAGCTTTTTTATTTTTATTATTATTATTATTATTATTATTATTATTATTATTTATTATTTTTGTTTTCAAGGGGCAATGCTCACAACAGATTCTTTGTGATACACGATTGGTTTGACTAGGTTTCTGTGTCAGTCTGATTTATCGACAATGTAACGCACGGCTCTTGAAAAACCAGACGGGCAACTTTAAAAACTGCTGCATCACTGGGTGACACAGATTCTTTAGGTGCTACGAGAGGAACGAAGATCATATCTAATAGTAACCACTGAACAGACACTGACAGGTTGACAGAGAAAACGTCATTGATTCGAAAGCACAGTTGCTCTGGACCCGGGACTGTCTCTCAAGAGAATGCGCATTACCACCTTTTAGACGGTAATAAGATAACGTGTATTTTGACTAAACGAGTTATATTTGAGCAATTTTTTTTATTGTGAAGAGATCTAAAGAATTCCTTATTGAATTCAAGTATTGTTTTTTATCAAGATACATTTTTTGAATTGAATTGAATTTGCCTTATTTTACGTGGCAATACATCCTTGGAAGAGAAACTTAATTGTCAAAATTTCGTCAAATTCATCCATTTATTCGCCTTAACGCTGACTGCCAATGAAATAATAAAGGACCGTGACAATAAGTATTATAAGCCTATGCCACAGACATATCCTACTACTTAGAATACAGCACACACCTGTACGTATGTTTAAAATATTTCAAAATCGTACAGAACCAGTCACAAAATGAGGATATCCAACACACAAAGAGAATGCTTGTTTGCTATTTTCTTTGTGGAAGGATTATAAAATAATATTTTCCGCTTGTTAACATGTAATGATGATAAAAAATTTAAGCCTGGAAAATGGTTAACGGAAGTATATGAATATCAGTATGCAAATATATCTCATTTGTTCTAAAATGCCATGTATATGTCTCAATTTATAATTAACGGTCATTATTAAAGTTCTCTAATAAAGTTATAAATCGTTTCAATTGTTGTTTAAAAACCAGGGATGTTCCACGTTTTCCAGAGAGGATTTCAGTCACTTGTCCGCTTCCCTGCGAAGACGAGGCCCTGTCTTGGATTCGGCAGCAGCAGTACAGGGCCGTCCCACTCACAATCTGTCCTCCAGCTGCTCCTTCCCCCCTCCCCCTCCCCCGCCCCACCCCCCGCCTCCGCACCCTGTCCCGGCCCCGGCCCCGGCTCAGGCCCCGCCCAACTCTCCATAAGCGCATTTGGAAGCGAGCGCTAGCCCATCACGAAGGCGGTGGCGTGGAACCGATATTGACTGCTACCGGCGATTCGTTCAACCCGCCCAAGACGAATGGCTACGCCCATATATTCCGTAAGAGCTCCGCGAATTCAACGAAATATAAAGAATTTAGGCAACCGAAAGCGGTTACTTTTACGTCCTGTAAATGGAGGCATTTCCATCCATTATCTGGATATCGATATTCCATTAGGATGAATGAGACTTCTAATGATGTGTTTGAGTGCGATTTTCTTAAACATCAGATCTAAAAAGTAAACTCACTTCTTCCAATGCCAGAGATTGATAAATGATAGGACCAGGTTTTTTCTAATATTTCTTTTCACATTTTTCACTTTGATTAATCATCAGATCCAATTCGTCTCAAATAAATCGCAACGCACATTATGATTTAAGATTTCATCGTTTTCTAAAGCATGAATTTCTGAAAACCTCAAAACTATTACAGATGGTTATCCAGTTTAAGTGTGAGTTATATGTTAAAATATACGTATCTTCCATCCACGTTTTCTTTTTCTTTTTCCATGTTAACTATGATGTGATATTTTGCATGTATATCGCAGCCAGCAAATTTAATAACAGTCAACAATATAAATTAATAAAGAAATCACGGGCGAGAGCGGGGCGAGAGCGGGGCGGAGGTGCGGAGCCGGTCGCGCGTGACAGCGACGGCCGGCACCTTTTGGCGTGACGTCGTGTCCCTAGCGGTCGTGCGGGAGCCAGCGGGACCTACGCGAGACCTACGCGAGGAGCGGCGCAATTCATAGCCCACGGGACGTGGTCGAGGGACAAGCATGACCAAGGGAAATTCTGGAATCGGGTTGAACTCATTCCTTCTTTTTCACTTAACGTTCACTATTTCGATAATATTAGGTCCCATGCCCAGGGCCTCTTGATATATTACTCAGTCTCGGTATATACTAGAAGTATGTGAAAGTCATAAGAAAGACAAATGAGCAACCTAGAACTTATATTAATGTCAAATCAGCAACATTCGTAGGAAATAACATGAACAGTTGCCGTACATTTTCCGAACTTCTTCTTGCAACATTACATTGCAAGAGACGAAGTCAAAACAATGTTAGAAAGAACGCGTCGAAACAAGATTAGAAACTCACCTACGAATAGAAAAATTAATTTACCACACAGCGTGGACGTGCTATCAGTTCCTTCTAAACGAGGGAGACAACTGAATAAACGTAAAAACACGACGGCGCCGAATGTGTTGCATTTTTCTCGGAACTGTAAATCTAAAGCCGGAAGAATACTACTAATAAAAAATCTGATGAAAATAAAAGAAGAATAAAATCCCTCAATAACAGGCAGAGGCGACAAAAACGTGTAACATATTTAGTACAGCATAAGTCGAACTTTTATACTGGTGACAAAATGACACCCATGGACGAAGTACGAAAAATAATAATAAAATTTTATTCAGTTAAAACAAATTCTACTAAAAACCACATCTGAGGATGAAGATTGTGATTGTCAAGACAAAAACTAAAATCGCTCCGCGGCGGGCACAGCGATAACTAAAAAGATGATAATTTTGCGGTAATGCTACTGATAATGCTTAGAACTCTTATGGTGGGTTTCCGTGTGTTTCAAAAACGTGAGATCTCTAACTTCAAGTTGATCCGGCGGAAGACAGTGAAATCAGATTTAGTTTAGGCTTTTTCTTTTATCGCAGCGTTTTTTGTTCCTTATTTCTCAAATGCTGCATTTGTGAGCAAAAAAATTTTAAAAAAACCGGTGGGAATACACAATACGATAAGAAGTGATCGCGTCAAAATGGCACCCTTGGGCGGTCAAGTGTTAAGGGGTGCCACTGTCCCTCGCACCAGTACGGACGCCTCGGCCAGCCGGGTCGTACAGTGCTCGCCAGCAGCGGTCACGCAAACCAAAAGCTAACCGGGCGGTTATTTGCCTAAGGGCGGAGTCGCGCGGGGGCCGGCTCGCCCGTTCCCTTGCCGCGGGCGCTGGCGCGTCTGTTTGCTGGGCGAGCGAAACACGCCGACGACCGACGACTCTTCGCAGCGCTGGCGAGGGCGCGGGCGACGCCGCTAACGACTTCTCGCGTGGACGAGTCTTGCTGCTTGGACGAGTAATTCTCTGGCAGAATCAATTTAGCGACACCTTCGAACTTCAAGCAAGTTATAACGATTGCTTAATACTAGATTTTCCAATATACGTACTATGTTATTAAAGGCAAGGTTCAAGAGTTGGCGAGCTGTATGGAAGGTAAAAACGTACTAGATTTTGTAATAAATGTACACCCTAACAAAATACTTATTTTTGTGTATATTTATACCTTCCTGTTAACGTTCATACTTTATGTAGCATATTTTATGAGGCAGCATCTATGTCTACTGGAACAACCACCTCTTCGCTAAACATTTATTTGAGTACACCTGTTCTGCTCTTGGTTCGACAGCCCGCTACGGGCCTTGACCGACCAGCGGTGACCCGGCCTCTTGGCCATGGGATAAAGAGTTCGTGTGGCTAGCACGAAGACATCCCTTCACCGTATACATTGGTCTTCTTAACTTTATGGTGGCTTTTCGTATCGTCACAAAGCAATAGATACTGGGACATTTGTAAGGAAAGCTTACAGTTACAATTTACCTCGGGTGGGAATCGAACCCGGGATTACGCCGTGGAAACGAACACACTAACACACGAACCACTCGAGAGGGTGTTTGGGTTCGCCAAAAAACAAAACTTTTATGAGAGCCACAATAATTATTGTTAAAGGACCTCACGCTCTTTGGAAATGTTCGATAAATTTGAGAATTTGAAAGAACGAATTTGAAAGAAAGCAAGAATCTGGAATATTTACGAATTTCCAATGAGTTCAATTACTACACGGACTCTATTATCTATTCCTTAACAACAAATTGGCGCCATATTCTAGGAGGTGCAGTGAAAATTCCAGTCCAATGAAACAGGACTGCGAAGGTTCAATGATATAAAGAACAAGAATAAACAATATGTATATTAAGTAAATGTTACTTCCAATGATAATTGCAAGAAGACGAAAATGATAAAAGATGTTTCTAAAAGTTTTTCCCTTCATCATTGGCAACAAGCAGCTTGGATAAATACAGAGAAAAGATGTAAGCACCTCGGCGCTCTGCGCTCAAAAGAGAACAATTTGTCGCCACAAGAGAGGACTGCAGTGATTTGAAAATTTGAAGTAGAATGCAGTTATTAGGAGTTTGTCGTCAAGTTTGTAAGCTCAAGTTGTTAGCCTGAAATTATCCCTGCGGCCGACGTGCAGGACGTTGCCGTCATTATTGAAAGGATAACTGAGAGGGGCCTAGAAGGAACAAGCACTCACTCGCGCAGCTGGTCATATCATCCACTTTGGAGGATTCCCCTTTGCACGCCGAGAGGATAAGTGGTCGCAAACATGAATAAGGAGAAGCGCTCAGATATGATACCGTACGTCCGGTCGAGAAAGTTACAGAGAGAAAGTGATCGCTGCACAATGCTCACTTGTATAATTTTTTGACTATTATTCCTGAAAATAAATTGAATCATTAGTATTATTAACGAATGGTAAAATGACAATGGACAGATGTAGCCAAGGCATTAGATAAAATTTATCGCAGACCGATTTAAAAAGTCAATAAGTGACGTGAAGTATAATTATTATGTTGATAATTATTTATAATTGTTAATTTAATTTGAAGTTTAATTAACATGAAATAATGATAATAATATTAATATTATTATTATTAATATTAATATTAATAATATTAATAATAATAATAATAATAATAATAATAATAATAATAATAATAATAATAATAATAATAATTTAATTGATGTAATTGATGATGATTGATTGAGTTGATGCAGACGATTGCGGCGGCCGTCGTCTGCGCGGAGGTGGCTGCAGCTTCGAGTCTTGCGTAGACATTGTCGTATTTGTGATTTTCCTTTCACCCCTCATCATCACCCTATCATCTCATAACTCACAGTTCCAGGCGTAACAACCTTGTCATAATGAGGGATACAGCTGAACCAGGAAGAATTACACACGTTAATCGTGAAGCGTGGTCAGTAATGATTATACAGAAAGTTCTAAATGAATGCAAAAGCGAACAATGGTATCACACAGAGATAATAAACCCAACGCTTCAATGATAAAAGGTCAAGATGTAAGATATAACTGCAAAATGTATGTATGTTTATGCATGTATGTTTATGTATGTATTTGGCAATTTAACTTTCGCCAGATTGCGGTGTGCAATATGTAAATGCGATTTACTTTTTTTTCTTCAATTGACGCTACGCGTCTCAAAACCCCATTGCGGGGCATTGAGCGCTTTGCGCTTTCGGAGTAATTCTCCATATATATAAGCGGGAGTAATTCTCCATTAATATTTCAATATGTCATACCCATCACAGTCAGTTGTCGTCAGTTGTCAAGAGGACCGCCAGGTAGCATCTTTGCGTACGCACCTCCCACTACGCGCTCGTGCGTCACCACCCCGCAGCCGGGATAGGGAAGGAAGCAGGACTGGGATAGGGTTTAGAACACTTCACAGGTGTTGGACTAGCCGTTGGGAAGCAGCCAAACTGCTTTTGTTGGAACAAATTTCTCATGAGATTGTTCGGGATTCGAACACTGGCCTCCCAACCTTGTGGAAGGCGATCGACTTTCGCTCTGAGCCCCCGATGACACTAATTTAGCAATTATGGAGTATGGTTTCAAAGTAACCTAACGTGAAAGCGCATTTTCGTGTACTAGATTGAGTTACACTGAAATTGTTTTGGGAATTTATTTGCAAGCAGTCAGTGAAACTGTCAGTTGTCTTCTTTATCAAATCTCTCACAAAGCGCCGGCACAGAGAACCTAGGACGTCAAGGCAGCCGAGCAAGCGGGCCACTCGCGCGAAAAGGCTCGTAAAGCGCAGAGTATCTACGGAGGCCTGACGTGGAGTGGTTGACACGTGGAGTGGTCGGCGAGCAGGGTTTAGCGTCCGCCCGTCTGGCGGCGAGCCTGCGGTTATCCTGAACGGGGCCCCGGAGCGTCGGCCCGGCAGCGTCCGGAGACAGCGGGGGAGAGCGAAGGCGAGCGACGGGCGGTGATAGACGGCGTAGAGCGCGGCTCCGCGCCACACACCGTCTTCAAGGATGGGCAGATTGGGCGCTTCATTGGCGCTCGGGGCACGGCGCGTCACCGGCGGGCGGACAGGCGATCTCGGCGGGGGGCCGCGGCAAACCCTACACCCGCGGCGTTGACAAGATGAGAGCTAGCGGGCGAGCCTTCTGTCTCGTCCTCGCGAAAACGCTTTCCGTCTAAGTACCAGCTCTCCACCTCGTAAGTCACTGTTCCTTTATATTTTTACTTCTGAAAACATTCATTTGTTGGTGATGGGTATGATTTATTTGAGTCAGTGAAATGATACGCATGGGTGCAATAGCTTAATAACTGTGTGTGAAATTGTATGGCAACTGTACGGCGTAAGCGCGTAAATATTTCATAAAAAGAGAAATACGACTAGCCATTCTAGTGCAAAGACGTGAATAATGACATAAGTGAGGAAAGTGTAATAACAGAAGTACGTAAACAACGCAAGTACGCTCCAGTCGAAATCATTTTACTCTTGCGCTGGTCATATTCTTTATCGCATTAGAACTCATCGCATTAGCTTTTTAATGTTTAATTTCCTACATTCGTTGTATTTTCATACTACTAGATGAAAATCCGCTCAGCCTTCAAGGTGAGGTAGATTGGGCGATTATCGCACGGCAGCGCACGGCAGCACTTTTTCTTCATTTTCAAGCTGACTTCAGAACGAAACTCAAATAGGCACTTTACTCTTTTTCGCCTAATGCCAAAATATACGTATTACTACGTAGTCACTCTCTTCACCCATCCCACAGCGCCTACAATGGAGTGACGAAGTAATAGAAAATATTTGTCAAAAACGTAAGTCGACACATTCGCTATGTTGCAGAATTTTATCATCTTGCCACGTCCCATTCCTGATAGCATAAGGCCGGTCTACAATTTGATCTCTTCCAGAATGAGTTTGGAAGCACTGACGGATATCAGGGGAGGATCCAGAGACGAATTTTATGAGGGGAAATTCAAAATGTTTGCGTCTAATATGTATATTACAGATATTGTATAAAATCACAGGCAACATCAGATAATTCTGTGATACGATTTTATTTGTTTTAATTACAATCAGAAAATATTTTTGCATGAAAGTTTCGTGACAAGCTAAAATTAATAGTTACTGAAAAACTTTAGGAGGATAAATTTTCCTCATTCCCCCCCCCCCCTGGATCCGCGTCTGCGAATATGCACTCCCCCATTCACACCAACTATGCTCAATAGCCTTGTCACCGTCACCTCTGATAGATAATTTTTTCTTCGGGAAGTGGTTAAACCATGGTTGGTGAATTATTTTTCACAATATACTTAGCTGAACGCATGCCAAAATTGCGCAAATTGTTCGTCGTGAAATCACACTGAAATACTGTAAGTTTTTTTACCTTAATCCTGTTATTGTATTGTTTAGTTTTAAAAACAGCATTTCAGTATTAAGTGCTTGAGGTTCAAAGCTACAATGCGGTAGTATAACTTTCTCAGAACAATAAACTATAGGTATCTCTTTAGTGTTGCCCGACGCAGTACATAACAATTTTACTCGTTTATTAAATAGGGTGATTTGTAGCACATCGGTAAAGTTGACGCAACAATCGAATAAATATATTTAAAACGATACTACGTTTCCTTCAATGGTTCACTAATTGGCTGAAAAAAGAATCTATCCTTCAGAAATAATATACAGCTGGAGGCACCCAAGATGGCCACAGAAAATATCTTCGAAACGGTTAGAGGTATCTGAATTCTGAATGCGGTTTGCGTTATGTTTTTGAAGACGATGGGGGAAATAACTTGTTTCATTTTCTTGTTTATAACACTTAATTTTGGAGAAATTGGCAAAATTTTGACGTTTTATCCTAATGTATAAAAGACAATGTTTGATCGTGCTTAATGCGTTGCCGCACTGTTCTTCCGATTGCGATAAAACTTTGTCAACTTATTGCTTGCACTCCCGGGAAAAATAGAGGAATAGTACAATGGGAATGTGCATATTCCTGCGCACATAGACGCGCGTTGATTACGATTTTATGTAGCCTCAAGGGCCCTGATGAGTGCGCTTTACGCCTCGGCGCTCTCTACGCAACCCGCTGCACACTGAAGGACGATTACTAAGACACTCTGCCCCTGTGATTGTGAAATTTCTCCAGGGAGAGACAGATTCAGAGATAGTCAGAGGAAGACAGACGCAGAGAGAGAAACAAACAGAAAGAGAGAGTTAGATAAAGAGAGAGAGAGGCAGAGAGACACAGATGGGGAGAGAGACGGAGAGAGAGACGGAGAGAGAGACGGAACCTACGCTTTTCCACAACAGTTGTCTGGGAAACGGAAAGAACTTGTTCATTGACAACACCGCTCCACATTGTAGATAGAAATTGAAATTAACATTTTTAAAATAATTATACTTATTTGTATTGTTTCTTGCATTAACGTCCTTACATACATACTATTTTCATCTGTTTCTATGTTGGCTTGCATCAAAATAAATTAATTCTGTTAATACTAACTCGAGAGGATAAAAGTTATGTTCTTATATCAGAATAGAATGGTCAGTGCAAAAAAAAAACAATAAAAAAGCAATCAAACGCATACTTCTCTTGGACTCGTGTATATCCCAATACATTTTGCATTTGATGCATTCAATTTTTACGTTGTTATATTCATATGGTTCCACTTTCTTTGATAATTTATCATGAATTCTGCGACGGTGATTTATCATGAATTATGCCAACATTCTTGACGCTTCCTCTCAATGGCAAAGAAATAAATCTGTTTAATGAATTATTGTTCTCGCTTTAAATGTCCATTAAAAGCATTTTTTAAATGTAATACATCATAATTGCACCAAACAATCGTAGACGCTTAGTGTTTAACGTCTCGTCATCGCATCTGTTTCTTTCACATCGCCGAGGGAGCCAGGACCGCGTTCAGTCGCAGAGGGCAACTGCCTACCCTTGTGCGTTTCCATGAGTCCAGTTCTTCGAAAAGAGTAAAGAAAAGCGCCAGTCTCGCGGACTCTCGGCCAGATAGTAGCCCTCATGCAATCGGTGTCTTACGATCCTTTTCTTTTAATATTCGTTCATCATCACCACACTAAGTGATTTAGCTACCGGTCGCCAGAATATTTCGAATGATATACGAATGCTTTCGTTGTAAACGAACGACTTGGGGTACGTCATGGTTGGATTTGTTACCTCTGCCGACCAACAGCTGTGAAAACGTTTTCCTAGGTCCCTAAAGAAGTCGTATCGAGAAAACATTTATTCTTTATTTCCGCGCTTTCTCTTTATACGTTTGCGTGAAATGCCCAAGAAAGTAACGCTATTCATAGATGGAAACAGCAGTTGCATTCGTGTTTAATTTTCAGAGAACAGATTCCACAGTTGCGTTTGTACCCGAGATGGTATGGGTGCGGGCGCGAGCTGGAGAGGAGGGAGAAGGACTCCGCCAAAGCGAAAAGAACAAAGTTGTGCTCCGTCCCCGAACAGGAAATCAGGCAGAGATTGTTTAGAAGCGGCTGGCGGTGCGCGCTGGCTTCGCCGCTCCCGCTTCCCACTGTTGGTTTATTTTATCGGCGTTGTCGTCTTAGCGGCTCGTGAACGCGGGGCTCGACAAGCCTCATTGTTCGGCCGTCG
>BOPP01000124.1:3199397-3245604 GCA_017312745.1 Gryllus bimaculatus | reverse complement strand
GGGGAGGGGAGGAGAGGAAACACGATGGTCGCTCAGTGACCCGTTTCGTGGTGGCCGCGGAGTGCGGCGAAGGGGTACAGCGATGGCCTGTGGGTACAGCAAGAGGCTGGACGCATTTCATACCCTGCAAATATCTCGCCACGTAAAATAAGGCATTAATTCAATTCAATTCAATTCAATTCAAATACCTTTCCCGAGAAACACAACGCCCACACCAGATTTTATGCATTTCAAAACAAGCTGTGCGAAGAAATTATGGGAATATTCCTATCATACTTTCACTTAACATTATTAAAGTCTTATTATAGTTAAAAAGTGTTCGATGTTAATAAGTTATATACGCAGAAGCGGATCGGGCATAGAAGAAAATAGTTGCTCATATTTCGGATAACCCACAGGCAGGAACGTCCCAGCTTCGATAGCCGAAGCCGGTAATGCGAAGGGTAATAGTAGCTTTGGCTGGAAGGGTCTCGGGTTCGAATGCCGACTCAGGCAAGGATTTTTGTATGTTTTCATGCTGTACTTATGTGATCTTCCTACAGTTAAAACAATATCAGTGGTCACTACATGACCAAGTTGTTAAAAAGCGGCTTTAAAAAAAAGCTATGTCATATATTATACATTAAGTGAAGAATCATCACATAATGATAGACGTTTTAACTTAAGTAATATATTTTTTGAATTTCAGTATTATAATAGGGCATTATGAAACGATGATGTAATGATGGGTATTAATACACGTGTTTTGTATACTTCACACGAATGTATTAATACCCATTACATCGAGTTACATACGGTACATTTTCTACGACTTATGGTAACTTTTACTACTTAAACTTTGACAATGAATCGTTTCGTGGCAGTTGACATGCAGGGTTCAGCCAAGGCTACCTAACCCTACCATTTCCCAGGCTTTTGTTTACCAGTGCGCTAGTCAAATACGATCAAAGTGAAATTACGATCCAAATTATTTTAAATAATATTCCACGTAAAAATACAAATAATAAAAACAATTAAAACTGAATTAAAACTGGCATCTTATGGCACAGATTACGACATATGTGCTGTTTATTGCACGAATAATTGCACCATCACACATTCAGCCAATCGCAGCGAGAAAATCATGAGACAGTATCGCTAAACCGAACTGCCGATCACCGTTTTTTCGCACAGACGTCAAAGACCTGTCACGTCACAAGAAAGTTGTTTTCGAAAATTAAGTTTGATTCTCTTATAAATTTATAATGCTGTTATACCAAAAAATTGCGTACGCGACTTGTTTATCCCTTTCAATCCCAAATTATTTAATACAGAGAACAAAACATTTCACGTGCATATATTGTACATCCCACGATTTTACAAATATACATGTATTGTGGTAATCTACATTGTAAACAAAGTCTGTTCTTTTAAATGAAAGATATATTTACTTCAGAAATTCGTCATCTGAGAAATTCAACATCAGCAACAAACATTACACCCTGCAGGGCAGTAAAAAAAACTTTCACACACTCCAGAAATTCACAGAACAAGTGTATACGCTATGATCTATTGTTAAAAGCGTCAAATACGTCACAGAATACAAAACAAAGAGTTATTGTTAAAATTATATTCAAAGGGTAAAATCAGACCAAGGAAGTGATGTAGGTACAGAGGCAATGAATAGATTAAAATATTGCTTTTTTGCATTCATTCAAATTTGAAAACAGGCTCCTAATTTTGCTCGCTTTCAAAACATGTACTCTCGCAATAAAATGTAACATTGTAAACAAGTTGCATAAGATACTATTACGCATTGCAATTAAGTGTAACAATTATTAATTATAAAATAATTAATATACAAATACAATAATTAATTCTACATTTACACATTGCAATAAAGTGTATCATTTATAAACTAGTTGCATAATATACTATTACGGACAAGTTGTTTAACAATACACTCTTTGTAGCACTTACAAAATTTACGAACCCTAGAAACACACCTGTGTCATCAGGTGATTGGAGATCAATTAGCAAAACCGAGTATTGTCGATCATTCTAGTTAATAGTATTTTATTTTTTAAAGGATCGAAAAAGACCATTATGTGCAGGTTCATTAAATATTCACGAACGCATTAGCGCGAGTACATCAATACTAACGAGCACATGGCCTTTCAACCATGTGTAATAGGTAATATTTTACTCGTATCTTTTCCGATTACCATTTCAACATTTCGAGCTTATTCTCTTCTACAGGCAGACATAATGGTGAATGGTATTACATTAATTTCGGCGGCACATTACAGTGAAATAACTATATTACTCCTTATTGCAAACAATATTGTTTATTACAATAGCAACTTTCGATGGCTTAGCCAACATCATCAGTTTTCTAGTACAAGAAAAAAACAAAAAAAAATTAAAACGTGAAACAATCGCTGTTTAAAGATATTCCTGAAAGTGTTAAAAGTGAAACTGCGAAAGATGTTTAAGATTTACTACCCAGTAAATTTAAGATATATAAGGAGAAGAGGAGAGAGAAAAAATATAAAGAACGTATGCGAGAAAGTTATATTAGCTTCTTTTGCAGCGAAAGTAAGTACCAATACTTAATGTAGGACCGTAAGAATGTATACGAAAATGTGTTATACTTTGTAATTTCATGAGTGTTATGAGTAAATGTGTTATTCTTATCAATACATTATTAAGAGTTAGTGTGTTTCTGTGTATATTCCATCATTTTTCAATAAAATAAAGTTTTTGTGTGCATCGTACCGTTCAGTTCGCCGGCAGTAGTTTTTCTGTTGTTTATTGTGGCAAATTAATAGCTACTTTGTTACAGGGCATAGAGAAAAGCCATTTCACCGACTCCAGCCACGTAAGTAAACAGCCTACAAGTGCGATTCAATAAGATAAAACCTATTTTCCTAACGACTTTCTCATTGTGCTTAACAATCGACTGCTGGCATGCACTGTGGAACTGTGAACAAATATTGACACCTGGAAGCATTGTAATCTCCACTCCATGCATACATTGGTGTGGCTGTGTGATAGCTCACACGTCTTGCCTTTTTCACCTAGGTAAAACAGGTCTTTGAACTTTGATTTTGTTCATAAATTACCATTATTATTTAGTAAGCTAGGGTGACAAAGCACAGCGTTTCTTTTCAAACACCTGGATATACTATTGGGCACGGCAAACATTGCAATTGAACGATCTTACGTTTTTTTCAGTTTTCGTTACTCTCACAATCTTAAGTGGTGGTTGATGATGTTTCATGTTTTTAATTTCGTGTGCATTCGCAACTACGATGTTTTGAAATCATATTTCCCATCAATCATGGTAAATAAAAAATGTACTATTCATAGCAATAAAAAATGCAATTGTTCATTTCATACTTAACACAACACCCAGAAATACTAAAAACAGATGAATTGACAAGTAGACTTTAAATCACCGGCATCTGTAAGCCATTGCTTAACCACGCTCCGGAATGCCACGGAGGATAAGCAACCCGTGACACCGCAGGGTTTTTTTAAATTTATTTATTTACTTCAAAAGCTATTAAAAACTGTGAATGACGTTCCATGGAGAGACGATAAATTGAAGTTACATTTATGTCCAGAAGCAAATCGAGGGGCCATCTCAGCATTGCTCAAGGATCAGGGAAACTGGACGAAAACCTGATCGAGATGGGGGTCATTTACCCAGAAGCTGAACTTCAATACTTGTTACAGGTTCTTTAGAATTATATAATCTAAATGGTATAAAATTAATTAAATGTCATTGTTGAAATTAAAAGTACTTTCGTTTTGGATGCGCGGTATAGTCACCAATTGTATAGATAAAGTTGTGAAGCAGAAAAGATTTTACTTGGGACTTAAACTTTTGTATCGAATTTAATCAGTTAATGTCATCTGGTAAGGTGTTGTAAAATAATGTACATGTATTGTATGTGAATTTTTTTGTAGTGAGCTGTTGATACTGTCACCTGATGAATATGATTACTCCGTCGAGTGTTGTAGTTATAGATATCAGCGTTTGATGAAAATATATTTCAGCCATTAAGTAAGTCATTTTTTACAAAAACCAATGATTCATACCTCAAGAGACAAGGTAATGGTAAGATATCTAGATTAATAAAGAGAGGCTTACAAGGATCACGTGGGTGGGATTTGCTTATTATTCGGACAATTCTGTTTTGTAATCTAAAAATATCGGAGGTATAAGATTATTTCCCCAGAATATTATGCCATATATCAGGCGGGAGTGAACATTCGCGAAATATACACAACGAGGCGTGTGGAGGCAGGCTGAATTTGAAAGAATTCTGAAAGCGTATCATAATGAACTTAATTTAGTGTTCAATTCAATTAAATAGACGTTCCATTTAAGGTTTGAATGAATTGTTCCTGGATGGGTAACCGTTTGGGGTCTAACGGCGCCACGCCCCTGGCCGAAAGCATGAAAGGCAATGAATGACTACGTCAAAGGGGGCTTACTCTACGTTCGACGTCAGTACGTGGTTGCAGAACGTCGTTACGAAAAAGTAACATAACTTAAAGAACTCAACTTGGCTAATACAAAGAAATCTAACTCGCAAAATAAAGAAAACATAACTTCAGTGGCATAACTTCAGAGGGCTGCATCAGCGCACGAAGTAATTCGACTGCATGCGTCCACAGAACTGAACTTCGAGTTTATAGGAATTAGCTCCTTTGAGCTACTATTTTCTGTCGCGGCAGTGCTGTTAGCGATTCTGGCAGCGGAGCATACAACTATCTGTAAACAGCAGGTCAAGATTCCGCACGTGAAATCCCTGAAATCGTGAGACATGACGACACTTTCCTCGCGCGTACGCAGACCAGACTCGAACGGAGCCCACAGCAGTCTGTGCTCCTATGCACCTCGAGGAAGATCGTTCACATTCGTGTGAATAGGCGTTTTATTAGTGGAGGAGTTAAAGGAATTTGTGATAATAAAATATCACATTATACTATCGCGAATATTAACACCCAATATGTACTCACAAGTACTACAATGGGATTATTATATCGGATGTCGACGAAATCTCATTTGATGAATTGTATTCTCTATTTAATTGCTGTTCTACAACTAACAGAATACATTAAAAGATCTTTTACTGAGACATTTTTGGAATTCTGTTCGTACGTGCGGAATTATCTTTCGTTTCAATGCATGTGAACACATTGACACACTGTATATGAGACAGACTGCTTCGAAAGTCATAAGTATATTTATTGACAATAACTCCCATTCACCTTGCAGGACAGTTAGCTACCAATAAAGTGTTTCATCGGTTCTGGTGGAAAGACAGTTGTTCTCCAGAACACCTTACGCTTGAACAATTGCCTATTGAATTATAATCTGGACGCAAGGAACGAGAATACCAAACAGCGTGAATAAATCCACCGAGAAATTGTTGACAAAATGTACTCTAACTGGAAACGTCCCAAAATTAAAGCCACGCATTTGAATTTTTGTCACAAAATGGAAGTCTCAATAAGTATGAATCTACAGTACCTTCCCACAATGAAAGTCATTGTTGCCGAATACTTTCAATTGTGAGAAAAATCATTCTTTGTTGATATGCTTTGGAGGCATTTGAGTGATAGCAACCGAGAGTTCGGAAACTAATAACAGGAGACATAATCACAGCCAGTGAAATTAATTTATGTGTACAATAGTATAGATGATAACTGAGAGTGACATTGTGCGTCAATTATATGATGTAAACGTGAAATTTCTTCTCGAAAAGAGAACTTAAATGTGGATGAAATCGACAAAAGACTGAAAAATACGGTTAGTCAAGTGCAATGACGACAAGAATGTAGAGAGACGAGGGAAGCCCAGAAACGTAACAATGGTTCTACCCAAGAACACTACTCCAGTGCAAAACCAGGCTAATACACTGATGTAGAATGGGAATAGTCCTATTAACCCAGTCTCAGACGAAGCCATGTTACATTTTCGTAGGCTGTTCACAGGGCATGAGTCACTGACTCATGCCCATTATACTGTCAACAGTTGATTGCTTTATTAGCTGTCTAGGGAACATCAGCTATTCACTGCACAAAATCAGTATGTTTCTTAAGCAAGGAGAAGGAGGATGTATTAGAAATTGTTTTTGATTTCATACAGAGTTTTTATATACTATATATCCCTGGGCAGGATTTTTTTTATAATAGACAATTAGTCCTACACTCATAATTTGGCCACTAACACAACAAACCTGTATCAGAATCATGAAGGGCAGGTTTCTTCATTGAATGGACTTTTAACAAAACTTCCAGGAAGAATAATTATTGATAATTTATTGATCGGCACACTGAACATTCTTTAGCTTTTGCACGACACGCTGTAGTACTATGTACATCGCAATCAAGACCTGAAAAAACTATCAACGAAAGATTCTTATTATGTGCAATTAATTAACGACCTAAAGAAGTCCCTTCATTACATTCTATCAGAACACATTCCCTTTTATATTCAATTGTTAGCTTATATGTGAGGAATAGAGAGGCAATATGTGAGGAAGAAGAAAGTAGATATAGGCATTTTTCTGTAACAAAACTGAGAAAAAAATAACTTACATATTGTTTAAATATAAATAAAAATTGTTGAATTAGATATTGGTTAAAATAAAATAGAGATATTTTGAAGCCGAGTGTATGATTTCTATGTATAATAATTAAGTGTAAGTAAGTTGACACTATACAAGGAAGAAGTCACTGAAGAATACTAATTATTTTTTGAGTAAACATGACAATAACAATTTACATAAATAAATATGTTAACACATATTAAATTTTAATATGTTTCTTAATAATATTAATATATATTTAAGAAGATGAAGGTCTTCCATATTATACTTTCTAAAGTATGAGTTTTCCTCTATCTCGTACGAATATTTTTTGTATTTTCGAAAAAAAATTACTTTTAGTTACTCATGACTAGGTAGCGGATTTTGATGACCTAAAACATTGACAAAAATGATGAATAAAATGCTCTTAAAATGCTTTAAAAATACCCTAAAAACAAAGAAAAATGACGTAAAACATTTCATTAAAACCACTTCAGATGAACAACTCAAGCTGTTAGATATGTTACTGATGTAATCGAGGCTTCACCCTTTTGTTCAAGTGAACTCAGGTTCAAACTTTGGGTTTGTACAGTTCTTTAAAAGAAAATATTTGCCTTTAAAAGAAAATATTTATCTCGAAATCGGCCGAACTGACAAATTGCATCAGCAAAGAAATTGAATAGGCTACTAGGGAATTCTGTGGTGAAGATTTGTTGCATCTCGTAATTCTATTTGAAGCAAATAGCATCAAAATAAAGTTAAAATCTACGAAATCAGCGAAAATGCAGTAAAAATGACTTATTAACAGGAGTCGACGAAAAATGCAAAAAGTGACATAAAACGGGTGATTTCGTTTCGTTACAACATAAAATGAATTTCTATACACAACGGAATTAAAATGAAAAGAAAAAAAACGACATTTCATTAAAATCCGCCCCTACTCATGACATTTACGAAATCGTCAATATCTATATTATAGTATCTTTGAACGATGCTGAATGTTATTTCCCGGTTTCAGTGGCAATTGCAAATATACTGCTCGTTGTCTCCCAACTCCTCTGAAGGAGGCGAAGCGACGTGCGCTCGCAAGAGCAGAGCGAAGGGCGCAGGACCCGCGCGTCGCCGACCGCTCACTCGCACTCGCATTGGCCGCGGGCGGCGTCGCGTCGCGTCGCGTCGCATGGCGTCGCGTCGCGTCGCATGGCGTCGCGTCGCATCGCGTCGCGTCTCAGGCCGGGCAGCCGGCACGCGCAGAATTATTCATCGGCACGCTGTTCGCACGCGCGGCAGCCTTCAATGAACGCGGCGTTGCCGCGCACTCGCCGCGCGCCCGCCGCGTCCCCGAGCCCTGGGGCCCGACGCGATTTGCCGTCGCCCACTCCAAAATGCACTGGCACGGCGAGAAATCCTAACTAATTGGCGGAGGCGTGTTTTTCAAACGAACGTTGCATCTCTATTACTCTGCATGGAAACCCGAAAAAAGATGCAGTCCCAAACATATTCACTTTCACAGTGTACAGAAATTATTGTAGTGCTGCAAGAGAGAGGAGTCGATTATACGCAAAACAACACTTTTTGTGCAATTTAATACCGAAAATGTATATATTTTCTTCCTTCTTTATGTAGTATATTACTTGTCGAATATGTAGAGTAGTATGAATCCACGTTTGGCAGAACCTTGACAGGTAACCAAAAAGTGATTTAGCGCAATCCGTCCGTCCGGTCGTCTTGTAATACTAGTGTCTAAACTATTTACAGGATCTTTTGCAAAATGGATATTCCTCGATCATTTTGGCGAATTCAAATCGGTAGACGTGCATTTCTAAAAACCTCCTACCTTCGCCAGCATTCGCTGTGCAACTAAAGACAGCAGTCCCATGTCGCAGAGTGCGATGAGATGATCCGTTGAATAGCGACCATCGCGAGTGGTTTCATCTCTGGGGGTCATAGTTCAAATACCGTTCGATCCGCGTATTTGCATACATGCAAATTTTTCCTGCCTCTCATTCCGCGATTTTGAACTTAAAAAATTTTAAACCAGACAACCCTAGTGTAAGATTCTGCTTTGCTTTAGGCTTCAACGCTTTCTTTGATGAAGAGAGATTTAAGAGGCCGAAATATTTGTAGCACTTGCATTTGAATACACTACTATTCCACACTGAAGAATTATATACAATGACGTGAGATTGTAATATTATACTATGACCATGTCTTCATGCTCGTACATATGATCGTTTGATAACATTCCAGTTCCTAATGTGTTACTCTTGTTTTGCCATCTTTTGCTTCTTATAAATAAAGCTCAAAATATACTTTAAAAAATATTCCATTTTCTTTCACTGGATTTTACGCAAATACAGCAAAGCTATTTACAAATAACAGTTTTCTCTTGGGTCTTAGAAAAATGCAGATGTGCTCCGTTATCTTTCCCGAAGCGCACAAATCTCGAATCTATCGAGTATTAACTGTTAATCTCTCCTACAGACGTCGGATAGTGTAGCGGTCAGCGCGCTCTATTTCCTTCTCTAGTACCCTGGACCCAAATCCTGCCAACCTTCGTGGAATGTTTAGTGAAAAATGCGAGCTCGCGGGAGGTTTTCTCCCGTTCTGTCTACCTCTCATTCGACCTAAGTGACCGTCATTCATCTCATTGTCAGCACGATGATTTACTCATCAATTCATTATTTATTCTCATCAGGCTTCGCTGCCGTAATTCATTAGTAATTTCTGTATTATGTCTGGTGGAGTCAAATAGAGGCTAGAAACCCACCTAACTGGGAAAGATTTACGTATTTTCGTAAGCAGGATGAATAAAATGGACAAGAGTTACAGAGTTAAGGACGGGTATAGTTTCGGAACGTTTATATTTTTGGCTACAGTACTTGTCTTTGCGGGCCCTCATGATTGATCAGTTTGTTAGAACACAGAAGGATAAAAGCCCAGGAACGGGTCATAAAACGATAGAAACGTAATTTCTTTCTGAGACAGATTTCCTTATTCTAGAACATCTTGGTAAAGCGGCATACAAACGACAGGAGCGAAAAAGTGAACCGGCGAATGCATCATAGCCTTATACGATGCCTTCAGAATACATACACATGGCAGTAATTAAGTACTTTAATAAAGGTCCATGTCGAAAACGTGAACTAGACGAGAATCGGACGCTCATTGTCACAAATAAGTTGTACCAGATTTCAACCCCAAAGACACTTGTATCTACTAATCCTACTAAAAACGAGATTTATTAAACCTCTTAAGTCTTCTCGATCTAGCCTGAAGTACTATTAATGAAAATTCTACCAGGTCAGAAATATACATATGCATTTTACAAGCTTTTGCAAAACATATACATCATGAAACGTTTTCGAATTAGATTGTACTTCATTGTTTTACATGTAAATACAATATTTCACAAAAAAGCTTTTCAACCTAAACTTTATTTATAGCAGGTTTTCAAATTTTATGTTTAGTCTTGTGAAACCTGAAACAAATTCGCATGCCAGCGTTTACCACATTAAGACACACTCTGATTTCCTCTTTCTCAAAAAATTTAAAGAATACTAATTGCCAAATTTAGAGTCAGAAAAGCCCTTGATTGGCAAATTAAATGCGATCAATGTTAATTAAAACGACGGAGCTCATCAGAGTGGAATATCTTCACATGTGAAGTGCCGCACTGTTTGTATCTTACCGCAGAACGCATTACATCATTGTGATGCAGCTGTGGATAATCGGAATGTCAGCTGCAGGGTCCTTCTGCAAGATGAAGCAGCTTGTTGTGCACGTGTTTGCGCCTCTAATCCATCTCCTTTTAATGCCCAATCATCGTCTCGTACGTCAACAAGGAGAATTGAAAACGTTGCGTAACATAATAAATATACGTTCACACATTCCGCCATATTGAAAGATCACGTGTTAGCTCAGGTCATGACACGCATCATTAACACGCAATGAATACGCACCTTAAGGTCCCTTGAAGAGAAGATTGGGGGAGGTTGAAATATGGGGAATTCTTTCGCTCCAAGAAATGGTTAGTGAGTGACAAACTGAAGATAAAATAATTTAAATAAAAAAACTCTACCCAGCAACTACACATGCGAATTCGCTAAGCAACGGGCACCCCCGTTCAATCTGACATTGAGGAGATGCAGCATTATGAGATAACTAATTTTGCAAAGGTCTAAATATTTGATTTCTTTAGTTTATTACATCACTCTTAACGTTCCAGAAAGATGGCGTAACGTTCTAGAACAGCAGCATGTTTCAAAAAATTTTCATTTACATTAACACCTTTTTGGTAGAGATTCATTGATCCAGAGCTGCTCACTTCCTCGCAATATTACCAATTGGACGACTCTCCCTCCAACCATCTGCATAGCTCTGTAATTACCCAATTTCAATTTACAAAGTTTGTGTCATGACTCTGTAACACCAATATTGTGTTTTAGAAATTCAACAATGCAACAGCTTGATCCCACGATTGTGACTTTGCGATAAGCACAAACAGGAACCTTCATTACTACTCTTTCTTCATGGATGAACAATGATAAAATTCTGATACATGCGGGGCATGAATACAGAAAACAGAAAGTCGATTTAATGATCAGGGAAGTTAATTTGATAAATACATATAACTTATTTTCTCCACAGCGTAAAAGTTGCCAGCACAGAGAAGTCAGAAAGTATAAAAATATAGTTCATTCTGCTTTGTTATAAAATGTCCTTTCCAGCTTTTCAGTTTAGGTGTTTGCATCTCTTTTATCACCAACACCTGACTCTGCGAAAGCAATTTCTTTCGTTGCGTATAGAAGTGTGGGGTGAAATATAATGCTCAGATAAGAGCATATGTCTGGTCAACGGACGGTCTCCCTGGAATCAAATATTGCATTATATCATACACGTGCATTCCATTTTCAGTAATTACACTGGGTACGTGTGTGTATTTAAAGCACTTTGGCAGGGCCAGGTGCGTTACAACCAAACACGTTTGACTATGATTAACTAAAAAATGTGCCCCATTTCATTCATAAATCTCCCTTTCATAAATTCGTATAATTACTTCGGTATGCCATCTAGATCTATAAGACCCAAAAGAGTACCGCGGGTTTAATGATTTACTGTACAAAACGCATCTGCGGCCTCATGACAAAGTCCTGCAGACCGGCGCGCTGCACACATGCAGCAATCGCCGGCAGACCAACTGTAACCGATGTGGAGCAGGTACGAGCCAGCTGCTACCATACAGAACTATTCCGTTCCTTTCTATTCTCCACTATGCGAAATAAATTGCTTAAGAACAGCATATATTTTTTATTTTTCACATTAAATGCAGTCTGACGTCCCACAACGCCCAACACCCTGCGAGATCCAGGGAGTAATGATCATATGTTAATTCTGATATTTGTTTTAGATCCCGGTTCGTATCATTCTTAAAAATTGGATAAGTTTAGAGAGTACTCGTCCGTTGTCGGACGTTTTCGTCACAAAGAAATAACTTATCACTTTGGGAATCGTTATATTAATTCTTATAATTTACTTCGCAAAAACACATTAATCGATATTGAATGTTGTAAATTGATAAAAATTTCAGCCACAATTAATTACGCTTGAAATTATCAATAGCATTAAAAAGAAAAAAAACAATATAATTTATAATCATACATGCAAAGCCTATTGTTCGAATATCTCGTATCATTTGTGCATTAATTTTATATAATCAGAAGAAAAATCCTTGATTGTTATATACATTTTTTCTCTTTTTTTGCGCGCATGGGTGTTTTGTGGATCAAGAAAGTTAATGCAAACTCTTCGGTAACGTAACTCTTCAGGGCTCATGAAAACGATCATATTTCAACCCTTCACGTGTATTCGTAGACGCGCAAAACCCCAGAAAAGTAACTTGGTGTTGGAGGCGACGGGGGAAACGAAGCAGCAAAGCAGCAGGAAAAACAAAAGCGCCGGCCCCGTTCCGCAGCAAGATAAAAGAACCAGCGAAAGGGCCTTTTTACACGAGGCTCGCCGCCGCCGCCTCCTCCACCGCCTCCTCTGCCGCCGCCAGCCGCCCCTCCCGCCGCCGACGCGCCGGCAGCTGCGTGCTCAACCCCGGCCGCCCGGCACGCGATCCTCCGCAAGGCGGCGGCTGGCACGACGACGGCGGCGGCGGCGACGGCGGCGGCGGCGGCGGCACCGGAAGTGACCACCCGCGGCACTTCCCGCCCCGGCCGCGCAGCCCCGTCGAACACACCCTCGACCTCCGACCTCGCGCCCCACGCCTTCCCGGATGCTCTTTCCTCGCGCCCGCCCCCGCCCCCGCCTCCGGGCCCGCTGCTCTCACAGCGCGTCCGGCGATGTGTCGACGCCCACTTTTCTTTCCACTCCGGATCTCCCATCAATGTTCAAGAAATACGACGGGGTCATTAATAACCAACACTTTTCGCCGTCCTGCATTGAGGCTACGAGCATTTAGAAACACAGGAGTTGGGTAATGTCGAAAAGCTAGGAAAATAATCGTGGAAGTAGATGCACATGCACCAAAAAGCATTACAAATGTATTGTATTACGTTCGACGTGCCCGTCTCTATATCACAAATGCCACAAGGATATTTAGCCCACAAGGATGCCACAAACGGTTCAAGGATTCATTTTCAATATTAATACGCGGTGCACTAGCACTGTCACACCATTCTGCCACACTTTCTTCCACGACAAACCCCGTCTGATTCAATTCTTAGCCCATAAGTGTGTGTCATTCCATTTCGTTCATCTCCACCCTTCATGCCAATTGTATCGCGCCATAAGCGCTGCCTGAGATCTGCAATCTGCAACACGAGCTCTTCCAGGCAAACCCACTGAGCGCCAGAACAATATATGTTAAAAACACTCAATTCATGAAAAATTATCAGTTCATTAAATGCATGTGGTGCGATTGACATGTATTCTGTAACTTTCCACAAATAGCACTTAGTTCTTAATCTACCCGTGTCACCGAAAACAGGTATATTTAGGGACAATTTATTTGCTGGGTGGGATTAAATGGTTCGCATAGTTATATATATATGTAAGCCCCGTGTCAGCGAACGCTATAAAGAATCTGATCGTTTCCAATGCGACATTACGTAAACATTTTGCAAATTTAATTCTGAAGATTATCGCCGGACCTATAAATAAATACAACGATAAAATGTTTTATTGACGCCTCCTCCAATACATATTCATCGAGTCGAGTTAAAACGTATTAATGTAATTACATGAATAATAATTAAAATTAATTCGTTATTCAATGAGTACCATTCTGACACCTCAAATTTCTAACCTGCCATAGGGCTATCCTTTGTTGGAAACATCTCAGTTACTAAAGGTCTGCATTAAAAATACACTTTGCCAAATTAGGAAACAAATAACTGATGTGTCTCGTTTTCGTGGCTGTGAGCCGTACATTGATATGTAGTTTATTAATTGTTTTTAATATGTACAGCTGCGGAGAACCTGGCGGAGAGTTGCCTCTAGAGCCGATGTGTCCGAGAGCCGTCCCACCGAGAATATTAAACATAAGCAGATTCAGTTGAAAGAGGCCTTTTTAGAAATTCATGATATACACTGATCGTATTTTCCATTTTCCTCAGTATCAGTTACAGTTAACCGACTTAAGAAAGTAAGGAAACTTTCGTTATCCAAAATACACAAATAATTAGTGTTATCGCGCGTGAATTATTTATAAGGTATGAAAATGTCTAACACGGACTTTTAACATCGTAGGAAGCATTTCCAAAGAAACTTCAATAACAGCGAATATAAAGACAAACTCTGACGTCTCGAGATGATCAGTGATTGAGAGATCGCGTGTCCGAGTCCAGCAGGGGGCCGGACATCTGTTTAGAAGGTCTAACATAACTAAAAAACTAAAATCAGTGAAATTGTGGCGCCGACTGGATATGAATTCGTTGGTCCATCTATTCAGAGATTTCTCTCATTACTTCTAGGCGAATGTTGGGGCAACACCCTATACAATAGGCTAAGGAGATGGCAGAATGTTCCCTTATTATCAGTACCAGTCTCCCCGCCATGGGGGATGGATCAACATTCTGGTTACTGAAAGGCCAGTTGTCTAACCAGTCACCCATCGAGGAGCTCAGTAAACAATAATGAATGGGTCTAAATTGTGAAAAAAAAGAAAAAGCCTCGTCTTTTTTACATCATTTCTTATTAAATCCCTAATCCGTCGCTCGCGGCCTCGCGACATTCCGACTGCCTTCATGCAGGGAGCCGCCTAGTTCCATGGCGTGCCAGGTTCATTGATCAGTGATTCCGGGCGCGTCAGGTGCTAAGGTCATTAGTACCATAAGTGAAGTGTATGTCTTAACACCGGAGATCGCGGTGATGGCGAGATCCGGCGCCGACCTACCCGACGGCTTGCGGAATAAGATATCTTCCACCAGCCAAGAAACGCCCCAGCCGAGGAAAGGTCGCGCGCGGTCCACGGCCCGCTCGTTAGGGTACTGCTCCGGCATTCTCCTGGTGTTGTTGAGAGAAACGACGGAAAACTACCCATCAAAGCAGCCGGCCGCTAGAATTATCCTCCAGTCAGCGGCTGCATTCTACCTAGCTATGTAGCTTGTGTCGAAAATCCTGCCAACATCGGGACTCAAACTTCAGCACCTCCCGGTCAGAGGCACTGTAGTGACATCAATTGTTGCCCTGAGCCTCCTAAACCGATGGCGTGGCGGAGGGAGGTGCTCTAGAGAAAACGCTGACGCCGCGGCGTGGCGGGGGCGGCGAGGGGCGGAGGCAGGGGGGAGAGAGGCGGGGCTGCGCGATGGGAGGGGACGAGATGGGGTCGCGGCACGAGAAATGCGTGCCGAGGTGAGGCGAGCCGACACGGCACGCGAAGAAAGCAATTGCTCTCGAAGTGGCGACAAGTTAACGAGCTCCTCTCTTCCTCGGTCACCAGCAATGGAGTTTAGCAAATGAAACAGAGCACTTTGGATAGCCACCATTTGTCTTCACACACTTCGACGGGGTTTTCCACTTTCGTGGTAGATGTGAATTGCTGGGAAGATTATTACAATACGTACTACAGATGTGGCTGTCATTTTACTCTCTAATAATATTCTAAACGACAAGATTATTATAGAGCCGAAAATGTTGATTGACAGGTGTGCTCCATAACATCTGTCAGCAGCAGCCGGCGAACCTCCATTGCCGGCGTACCACGTCTCACGTTCCAGGGTGTGCCACATGTTCCACGTCGTTGGTGGACGTGGAGTGACCACCCCTTCCGGAATAGTACCAGATGATCTTCGAGTACGATTCCGTAGAGCACAAATTGCACAGGTTCAGTCGACTGTTCTATAACTACAAGATGCCCCACCCGCAGTGCTCCCACTCGTGGGGAGCCCAGAGAGAGGATTCGTCTTCCTCGCAAAAAACATGCGCCGCTCTCGACCTTTTTTTTTCTACGCCGCACATCTAGTCTCTCTAATAAATTCAATAAGCTTCATAATACAATGCCAGAGAAGTTCCAAAAGAATAACCAAAAGGGATAAATTTTGAAAACATTACGTTGTAATAATTTGAATCAGAAAGAAGAAAATTAATTTGTGCTCGATAAATTCGAAAGGTGTCGGTTGTTACAATTTATTCGTCTGTAATGGGAGTTAATGTTACAAAACCGAAATGTTTAACGTTTACTTCACGTTTAATTAACGTTTAACGTTGTTGTAATGTTTACGAAATGTTTAACATTTAATTAACGTTTCGGGCGAGGAGCAAAAGTTTTTCTGTATAATTATTTCTTTAAAGTACTAATTTATTAAATGTAATAAAGCGAATACAAAAAAATTTCTACCAATGTACAACTCATATTGCACACGAAACCTTAAATTTGGTAACATCGTAACCATTGTTGCCATGCTAATTGGTTACAAGAGATCGTTAGTTTTCGTTAAGTACTGAACCGTTCCCTGTGCATTACCTCTCATTTTATCTTCACGTTTTTATCAAATAGTCTGGCAAAAAGCTTTCTCAGGCCTAGCTCGAGAAACTCCAACATTAAAACGACTAACAGAACAGAAATGTTTGCTTTAAAGGTACACAAACTCTACACACACCGGCCTGAACTGCCGAATGGTTCCGAATCCCTCCGACAGCGTGGACCTTTCGAGGACGTTGTTTTGGGATTTGCGTTATATTGACTCCTGATTACAGGAGCAGAGTGAGTTGTGTATTGTTAAAGATTCTTCTTTGGGATGAAGAGGGCTGCGAGGGTAAAATCATAAAAGGAAAACCCGTTCAAAAATTCGTCAAACATTTCTAATAACCAAATTTTATTATTAAATTATGTAAAGAGGCGAATGAAGTATTCACAGTTTTCTCCTCCTCTGATTCCGTCACAGGCGCGCGCATTATATATATATATATATATATATATATATATATATATATATATATATACTCGTATATGTGTGTGTGTGTGTGTATAGCTTAGTCCAATTGTGAACATTTTTGAATTAATAACATTTTTCGAGATCTTTCGTTCGTATCTCATGTAGATATGAACAAGTTAGTACAAATGTCGTACTAATACAACAAAAATACAAATATTAATATAGAAACACTATCAATATTGTACATCTATATAAGACGAATCTTGTGTCATCCAGACGAGCAAACATTGTCAATCTGTAAGTGACCGCATCTTAAACTTTAAAGCTTGGTTTTCTCAAAATTGGCAATTCTGGACAATTTGCGCGCACGAAATCATCGATATGCAAACCGCAATACCCCCGGCAGTTCCTAATCATACTCAGTGGCGTTGTTCACTTTCAATAGCCACGTAATGAACATGGCTGATTAAGCTCAACTAATTTTCGCATATGGCACTGTACATTCCCTTCATATTTAAAATGACAAATAAATCTCCAATCGATTTTTGAGTGGAAGTTTGGAATTTGCTTTAATTGAAGCTCAAAACAACGGATGGGTTTCGCAATAGCAGGATGCTGCGGGAATCACATCCAGCAAGAGATCCAAATGTCAAATAACCCATGGATATTCCCATATTCTTACAACTACATCACATTCAAACATAAGATAATTATTTCTACACAAAGAATAGAGGAGGCGAGATCGGGGCTGGTACAAAGTACAAGGGACTGTTTGACACTCAGGTTCCTACATCGGCTACGTGGCGCCCATAAGCTCCATCTTTGTGTCACGTGACATTCATGACAAACCTGTCGGGAGCTATCACGCAGAGCATGTCCTGGTTGGGGCGGTGGCCCGCTGCTGAGAGATACCTGGTTACGGAGAACCCCGCTAGCCGACGCTCAGTCGGCGCCGAATCTCACCATATAGCGGAGAAAAATCACTATCGTCTCCCTTCGCAGTTGACGCGCTCGGAATATCTAATCGATCAATGCATCAATGCATCAATGGCGGAAAAGTGATTTCGAATGTGTTTTAGAGCTTGGATAGCAATACGTTTGTGATCCATTGACTGTCTTCTGTTATTCTGGGAAGGAAAGTTTTGACTTCTCTTTTTGTTAGGCGAAACCTTCAACCGCGCTCTTGATTTTCGTACATCAGGGTTTTGGTTAAATTTCCTTTTCACATCTTTGGCCTTCTTTAATGAAAAATACCGTTTGGGGTAGGTTGGCACTTTTCATTTACGATTGTAATAAAACTATTTTACTGATATTTTTATTTCGATGGATTATATTACGGTGATAAATTTCTTCACGTCTAGGGTAAAAGCACCAGTCGTGGCCAGAGTTAAGAATATTTTCGTTGTTTTCTCAAACTCCGTGGGTTACGGTACTAAATTCAGCAATTAGCATACCTCATTCTCCATAGGAAATTATCTTCGTTCAAGGCTTCAAGACTAGAAGGAAGAAGCTCCGCGTTGTGTAGGTCTGACGCCAGTGGAAAATCTTCAATACTTATTTTCCAAATTTTGCTCTTGAAGGGGCCACTACTGACTCAGTAGCCACTAATAGTGTACCCTATCATCTATTGTTTTTAAGGGAAAAAATCGTAACATTTTTTGACATATTTTTAAAAGCAAAAACATGTATTTTTACCACAGTACCAAGCTTTTCATGACATTACTAGTTAGATGCTGTACTATGAAACTGTTTCGAATCACTGCACAGAAACAATTGGGTTCACTGAATGGGCTCTCCCATCTTTCGTGAGATCACAGGAGCGATCAAAACATATGGTGACTTTTTGGCCGCCCCCCCCCAAAAAACACACACAAATAACTCAACATTTATCAAATGTTTATTTCGTACTTGATAGAATTCAGATTTCCAGTTCGTAACGGTAACAACGCTTCTTCCCATATAACCAGATGTACAATAATCAAAGCACTGCCCTCGCCACCAGGACAATTACCAGTTCAGAGCCTAAGTCACCAGAGCCCAAATAGAATAACCAAATAGCGGGCACAGTCGGCGTAGGCAGATCTACAATAACAACTATTAATACTTTGGAGCGCACTCACTAAAGCAGTCTGCTTGCTCCGTCGCCCTCGGCTCCTTAGGGACCGTTCATAAAGAGAGGGGAGGGGTTTGAGGCAGCGTTATGCTGCGTTACATGGGCGTAGGGGGGTATTCCATTAGTGTTATGTAACATTGAATTATTTGAACATTTTTTAACATTTGTTGAAAAATTTGTTGTTTCCTTTTTTGTCACAATAAAACATGAAAATATTGTCTAAATAATTTGTTTTAAAACAAAATTATTTTAAGTTGTTAGTTGTTACTGAATGACTGAATGAAATGAATACTTTTTTACTGAACTATAATTTATTTTCCTTTTTTTCCATTTCCATAGGGCTAGGAGTTTTCGCAAGCGTTGCGTAATTATGGGAGGGGTTCTATCACGCGTTACAGGGGGGAAAGGGGATATTCAAAAATCCTGCAAATTTGCGTTACTTAATTTATGGACGGCTCCTTATATCCCCTGGCGACGTCACCACCAGTGACTCGCCCCAACCACATGTCACAGAGGCTGCGTCGACTGCCTAGCGAGCCTTTACAGCGCGCGTTGCCCAGCTGCGCCAGCGCTAACTGCGAGGGACTTTGTGTCCATAACAATGCCGTCCACACGTTTTGCGCAGTAGCCGCAGGTGCGCGCGTTCCGTCGAAGCGGTTGCGCATATTGGAACCTTTCTCAGGAGGGGGGGGGGTACCCTCCTGTCGTTCCTCTTTTGATGAGGATGACATAAGAATGAAAGGGCTCTTACTTTTTGTTATCAACCGGGGATGTTCTAAAGAGGGTTTCTCAAGGGTACTGAAATCATAATAAAGTTCACCAAATCAAATTGAAGTAATCGGTCACCGTTCAACGTCATACTTTGAAACGATGAAACAATTGATACCGAGAAAATGATGTAGAACCCAAGTAAAGCTCTCAACATCCAACGTGCTAAAGGCGAAGCCATGTTATTACCCGACAACAGGGTGGTCGCGAGTAGTGAAAGAGAGAAGAGAAGCAATCGTTTATCGAAATTATTCTCAACTTCATATCATTTTCATCTCAATATTACAAGAAACGAACCGGAAACGACAAGTACAAATTCGGTAGATTCAATCTTCCTCAACGCTTGTCTGCCCCTAATCTTCAAATGGGTTGCTATCAAAAGGAGCTGAGGTTCCGTTCCCGTTTCGGGAATCCATCAGACGAGGAGAGTCATTGGCCTAGCGAGGATAGAGATGCGACAGTGGATGTCATGTTCAGTTGACCTACCGGAATTGTTACTTTGAAGAAATGTAGACTGCGAGAAAAATGCTTTCAGTTGTTTAGAAAACAAAATCATTGTAAATTAATAGAAGAGACATGTAGGTAATGTTGTCGCACTAATAATATATTTTAAGTGGTATTTCGAAATTTTATGTTTTTTAACCATAATACTCTTCTTAGTCATTTAAAAAAGTATTTCTGAGAAAATAAAATTGTTGTAAAGATATTAATAAACACGTTATATACATTTTTCTACTATAATTCAAAATATTAACTAAATGTTACTAAATATTACTACTTTACAGTTTTGTTAGTGAATGATGTCCCTGATTTCATCAGGGATCACGTGGAATTTCTGATTAACTCATTCACACAGCCCATCGTATGATATATCATACACTAATATCTGGTCAACTCAAATTTGCTTCTTCTGTAATGCTTTGCAAACTTTTTTTCCTCAATATATGTATACATCCTAAACAAAACATATAAGCAAGTTGTCAAGCATCTGTCCTGCATCACAGATGTCGATTTAACCGTGATCTCTAAAGCATTGTATACTTCTGGCCAGGATGTACACAAAAAAAAGTGCGCCCTAGAACGCGACAACAATGGGAGAGCGCTTGGTGCACTAAATTAATTTGTGCGTTAATGGGTTAATTATGAAAGTTAATATAATTATTTCTATACGATTTTCCGCATTTCACAGATGGCAAAAAACGAAGAATCCGAGGCAATAGGATCAAGTACTACTTCCTACCGGCACCACATTTCAGGTGTGAAAGTATTACGCATTTGTTGTAATATGTATAAAGTATGTTTCAACTGTATTGTGAGATAAAAGGAAAGTAGTGACATTGAAATCTGTAATTGCCTACGGCGTGTTTTTATTAGGATGCTACAATGTGGGAAAGAGTATACAAAGGGTTCTTCCTACTTGACAAACGCACATGGTCATGTTTCAGAGGAGTATACTTTTCCTTGTTTTGAGGCCGTTTTAGATTTACAGAAGAGAAAAATTGCCGTTATTAACTCAGGAGTATTTTTTACATATTTAAAACAACTCTATCTCGTAATAAAAGCACTGTCAAGAGAAGAGTTTTTATATAAATACGTTATTAAATGAGAAATGATACTTTTGACCAACAACAAGAATTAAATGAGAGAATTCTTAATATACGAATAAAAAACAAAAATGTAAAAATAAATATATACTTAATAAACAAGTAATATATTAATTACAGAAATGTACTACAAAAATTCCAAATAATTAGCAACACGTATTAAAAATTAACATATCAGAATGGAACTAGTAACATAGATAAAATATAAAAGTTGTTTGTAGAGTTTAATATGTATTGAACTAAAAAAGGAATATAATTCATTTTTTAACTACGTTAAAAGTTATTAGTGAAAGAAACCGTAAGTATAATTCAAAATTTTCTTTTTCTGTTTGAAAAACAAAAACTGTTTCTTTCTGTATTTTATTACTAAGTATCTTCTCCGCACGCTTCAGAAATACGTTGATAATTGTATTTTTCTTGTAACCGTAATGTGATATTCCTGAGTATGGATATTGTTTCTTTGTGTTTAAGATTTTGTAAAAAAGTATAATTTTCTATGGATTTCTGGCTTATCGATAAAGTTCTTCTGAACCTTTGTCATCAGAATTTCAAATACTGAGTAATTATGTTTAACCTTCTATTATCTTCATTCAGGGAAGACTGGGAAAAGGTGAAGGATAGGACACCTTTTTTGTCAAAAAAAAAAAAAATAGTTTCTAGTAAAAGCAGTTCGGCTAGTTCGTGTTCATCTCTTGCGGAAAACACCTCAGAGCGCTCGGCGCGATAAGACATAGCATCTAAAGACGTATTTGAGATAACGATCAGCAAGCCTAAGTGGGGTGGAATACACGGTTATTTTGCCGTTATCAACAATTGTCAGCTTTTCAGTCAGTGAAGCGGTACTTTTTCCTTATTTTGCATAGTTTAGACAAAATGAAGCTTATCCATTCACAAGGATTGTAGATTCACAGGTTTCACAGGTCCAACAATAATTATTTCCCCAACCGTGCAGTGCATCACGTTCCTCTTGATATAACACTCAGTGAATCAGTGGATGCAAGTGGTCCGGTAACTCTGAAGCCAACCTCTGCCGAAGTCAACAGGGAAGCGGTCTTCACACCTCATTCCTTGAACGGCGAACAGCCGACATCATTATCTTCAGGAAACTCGGCATGAAAAAGGTCACACCGTGATTTACACAGGTTTGTGTTAATTGCAAAGACAGCCACAAGGCTGGCATGAGAAATGAATCGTGCCCATATCATAAAAAAATCATCGAAGGCAAAAAATAGTGATCAGTTCAAAAACAGTGGAAATTGAATCCACCAACAAACTACATCCTCCCCTCCAATTTTATTCTCACACAACATTTTCAAATTTACCACTAACTCAAACCATCCCAACTTTTACATAACAAAACTAACCCAACACAAACTTTTGAATTTCACAAAAGCAAACACGCATCCGCAACCAACTTCTGACACACAATAATTCTAGCAACAATACAATAATAAATTCCATAATATCTTGTATAATAAACTTCATCAAGTCGCTAATACCTTTTTTAATTTCAACCAATTAAAATTCAGTCACATAATATTTGAGTAATAAGCATGTCAGATCAAACAAATAATGTTTCATTATCGTGAATTGGAATTCAATTAGCTTCCGTAACAAAAACGGAATTTATTCATTTCCCGCAAGGGCCTTGGTTACGGAGGTTCGTGATGGAAAATATATAGATAATATATAAATAAATAGAATGGAAAATATATAATAATGGATAAATATGTATAATGATGGAAAATATATAAATAAATAGGAAATGATATTGATTTGATCTTCTTGTCAGAATTCAATTTATATCCAGTTGAAAAATGTTTGAAATAACAGTCGTACATCTTACTACCTCAAAATAATCTTACTTTGTATCTACAGATCTCCAACAAAGCGAACTATATATAATATCATTTTCTTAGAAAATCTAGAGATAACTCTGAACAAAATTAGCAATCTATTTTTTAAATCCATTGTTATAGGTGGAGATTTCAATATTGATTTTCTGAGCGAATCCCACGAAAAAGAGCAGTCTCTGAATTTACTGCATTCTTTTCATTCAGATATTACAGTGAATGTACCTACACGGAATACATTTACATCAAAAAAAGCAATAGATCAAATTATAATTAACAAAACCACAACTAGACATGAAATAAAAACTACTAATCTAGGTTACAGTGACCATGATGCACAAATTCTTACAAGTATTAATAACATGAAAACTGACACAAATTATACACGCAGGTGCAAAGCATTCACTAAAGTTAACATAAAATTATTTACGGACTACTTGCTGAAGGAATCATGGGACACTGTTCATAACGCCGTTGACACAAACAAAAAATTTAATGTATTTTTCTCAAAACTTTGATTGCAATTTAACGCATGCTTTCCTCTCAAAAAGAGAAAATTAAATATTTCACGAAAAAATAATACTTGGATCACACAAGGTGTAAGAACATCGTGTAAAAACAAACGTACGCTATACTTTATATCTAAACATCATAACGTATCACCTGGTTTTTAGGTCTACTTCCGAGAATACAAAAGAATCTTAAGAATAGTAATAGTCCAGGCAAAAATAATGAAAAATAGTGATGATGTTTAAACACTAAAAAACTAAAGCAATGTGGAATATTGGAAAAAAACCGACAACATCATCTCGTTACTTAGTAGAGAATGTTGTTTTAAAGGATAATGAAGGAGAAGCCAGAAAAAGTGGCAAATCTCTTCAACCAACACTTTTCTAGAATTGCGGCTGAATTTACGAAGAGAATAAAAACGTCAAATTCAACATCATTATCTTCCCAAAAAAATTTCGACACGATTTTTATTTCCGAAACTTCTTCTCACGAAATCTTACGAATAGTCAGTAAACTCAAAATAAATATTCATTTGGTTTAGATAAATTTCCGGATTGTTATAGAAAACTTGTGTACCTGCCTTTATGCACCCGTTAACTCACATTTTCAATGCTTCTTTATGCACAGGAATATTTCCATATATTTTCAAAAAAGCAAAAATGAATCCCCTTTTTAAGAAAGAGAGCGAAAATTTAATTCAAAATTACCGTCCAATTTCTCTTTTGTCAGGTTTCTGTAAAATATTAGAGAGGCTTTCCTATACGCGAATGGAAACTTTTCTCAGGAAAAAACGAAGCGTCAGTCCGAGTTTCCGAGTAAATCCGAGTTTCAGTCTCACAACACGGATTTAGAAAATAAAAATCTACGACAACTGCCATTTTTTTCTTTTCTTAAAGATGATGCTTCATCAATGGACCAAAATGAAGCACCCATTGGAATATTTTTAGATTTTTCGATAGCTTTTGACGTCATTGACCATAACATCTTGCTATCAAAATTAACTTCTTACAGAATTCGTGGTATCGCCCTAGATGGGATAACTTCGTACATTAAACTTCGATCTCAAAGAGTAGAAATACTGTTCTGGCACGAAAGGGCATTACTTACTTATCATTCTAATTCTTTACTAATTAAATATGGGGTCTCGAAAGGCTCCATCTTACGTTCTATCCTTTTTCTGTTATACCTAAACGATATGCCGTCGTCTATTAAAAACGGAAGAACGGTTCTGTTTGCCGATGACACGAATGTTCTTTGCAAAAAACAAACAATAAATAGTACGAATTTAGAAGTTTCAAATTGGTTTTGTAATAACAAATTAATAGTTACTGAAGGAAAAACAGTTTCAATGCATTTTTGCCTTTCAAACCAGCAATCGCATGCTCCATTGAAAATGAATAATATGCAATTAGGCGATGCTCAGGTAACAAAATTTCTAGATCTGTCACTTCAGTCAAACCTCAAATGGAATGTACATATAACAAAATTAAACACTAAATTAAGTTCATTATGTTACGCATTTAGAATTCTATCAATTCTGTCAGGCTTTATGCAGCTCGTGGCATGTATTTTGCAAATGCACATTCCCGCCTGAGATATGGTATAAAATTCGGGGAAAACTCATCATGTAGTACTCAGACCTTTAGATTGCAAAAGAAAATTATACGAATAATGAAAAAATGCCATCCGCGTCACCTTGCAAGCCTCTCTTCATTGAGCTTCAAATCTTATGCCTTACCTATATATTTACGAATTTGTAATATTTGTCAAAAGTCGCTTAACGGTGGGAACATATTTTCATGCAATACTGATATTTATAAAAACAACACGCGTCGTAAATATTACGTTCATCAAGTGTCAGTATCAACAGCTCACTACCAGAAATTCACATACGATACATGTACGTTACTTTACAACGCATTGCCAGATGACCTTAAACAATTGAAGTCAGTTCACAAATTTAAGTTAAAAGTAAAATCTTTTTTCCTGCATAACTGTTACTATACAACTAGAGACTATACTGATTATCAAAAAGAAAAATAATGTTTATTTTAACAAAACAGTGATAAATAATGAATTAGTTTCCATTTGTATTGTATATTTTTTTAAATACTTAATATGTTTGTAACAAATAATGTACTTCAGCTTCCGGGTCAAAGACCCCCATGTCGATCACGTTTTTGTCCAGTTTCCCTGATCCATTGAGCAAATGCTGAGATGGCCCCTTGTTTTGCTTTTGGACGTAAATGTAGCTTCACTATGCTCCCGTTTTTTTGAACTCTTATTTTGCTTGTAAGGGTAAGAGTAGAAGTTAGGGCGAGTTGCTATTTTGTTAGCAATGCAGAAAAATAATACTTGCAATTCGTGTACCGATGCAAATACGTTTTCTATAACTCAGAAACAAAACAGCTATTAATACACAGATCCAGCCCATAACCATACAATTCAGCAATAATAATATACAAAGCAATAATTAAACCCTTGCTAATATCCACCCGCCCAACCTGGTTAAATCCTGCAAAAATCAACCAAAGGAACCTTCATATAGTACAAAACCAATTTCTCAGAATCATTGCAAACGCTCCGTGGTATGTCACAAATAAACAGTTCCATAAAGTATTGGTCTTGCAATCTATATACCAACATATATCTATCTACCAACTTCGTCTCATTCCTTGCGCTAATATGATGTTTCTTTTCAAAATTCTATTATGATAGAAAATGTTTGTGTTTATGACAGTAAGTTAATGTGTTTGTATCGTAAGAAGGAAATATGTTAATGATTTTATTTTTTGTAAATTGCACTGAGGTCGCTAATAAATAGAAGAGGTAGATGGGATAATAATAATAATAATAATAATAATAATAATAATAATAATAATAATAATAATGATAAAAATTCATCCTTCATTATTATTACCATCATCATACCATCTTCCATCCCTAGAAAACTCAGGAGTAAAAATTGGATTCAGCAAAATGCTGATCCTTCCAAAGAGGAGTCACATCCACTTGTCACGGGATAAATATTACTGAGCCTCGGTACATGCAGGTGTATGTTCGCGTGGTCCTAGACGGCCAATTCGCGACCAAGAAAAAAAATAATGATAATAATAACTAGAAAAAGAGTGTTTAAAATAGATTTAAAAAAGCACCGTATCCCGAACGGAAAGCTATTTGATCATTTAGAAAATTCACTTGATCTTACTTGGATGTTGAGTAAAACTTTCGGGACTTGGGGACTTGGTTCGGAAGTACCTGCACATATTGAGATCCGCGGGAGAGGCAGAGACAAGGGAGCGGCGCAGCATCAGCGCCGCGGGGGCGGAGTGCGGGGAGGGGTGCGGGGAGTGGTGCGGGGACGGGTGCGGGGAGGGGAGGGCGCGCGGTGGTGGTGGGAGAAAGGACGGAGCTGGGAAAGGGGCTCGGCAGAACGGCAGGCGAGGCCGCCTCAGCAGAATTTCAAGCGCAATTTCACAAAGGCGAAGTCACTGATAATGGGTCCACTTGTCGGGGAGCTCATGTATTACAGCCCGTGCCGTGGATTCGCCTCACGCGTTCCTTGCCCTCGAAGCTGGTGAAAGCAGGCACGACTTGCTCAAGGCAACTTTCAAACCAAAGGAAATTGTAGTTCAATTACTTCCCAGTAGACTTTGTAGAAATTCCTCCTGAATTCGTCGAGGAATTCTCCGCTGCTCCGTGCCAAAATACGGTACGTGAAAAACCAATTATTTTGAGTAAAGGACGTTTGAATATTTTTCTTTGCTCTTAAATGTGTAGACACGAGGTTTTAAAGTAGAGATACATTGAACCTACAAAAGTTATTGACAGATAAGTCTGGTTTAAAGGTGCGCCTTTATACAATTACATTACAAGCAATGGTGTGTACAACGCATTTTCGAACAGAATGTTAATTTCTGTGTTTTGGCATGGAGAAGCCGTTCTGTAGACCATTCCTTCTATGCGAAACATGATGAATATTCGGTCTGGCTGAAACTCTCTCTGATCAATAATCTAATAATCCACGAAAAACAAAATGGAGAGGAATCTACCTTAAAACGTTTGAGTTCTCTCTAAGGATTGCACTGTACGGTTTCCTGGCAAACGGGTAAAGAAAATTTCCAGACGAAATGTTCATCCTTCAAACATTTACGATAAATTAAGATAATTAGTCCCATTTAATATTTTAAATTTGAAAGGAAAGGAGATAGGAAAAATAATGTTAATTTTAACATCCATTTCATTGGGACCATCAGAGCTGTTGTTTTTGTTAAATATTTTACTGTTTTTATTTTCCATTCAATCAAATAGGTACAACTACAAGAAAATTCATATAAAACGTTTATATATATATTTCATTTTGATGCACCTGTTTTTTAGTTAATTGAAGGTAGAACAGTTTCCAGTGACCAACAAATTTTCTGACATTTCTATGATATTCTCTCAATTTTATTTAACATAATTTCCCACAGTAATGGGGTACAGTTACACAAATTTGAATCAATATTTATTGAACATATACTAAGTGACTTGGATGAAATCTTACCGACATTTGTTTCTTTTCAAATAACACATTTGTTTCGATTGTTTAAAGGTGTAAAGGTTAAGGAATAAAAGGGGGCGCATGAAGTGAACAGATCATCCGAAGACCCTCATTTCACTTTCTGTCACGTGACTTCTCAAGACGCATCTCAAACAGTACAACAGGAATTTTACAATATCTCACCTACGTTTGAACCAAAATCTAGCTAGTTCCATGGCAACAAAAAAAAGCGGTAACAATTGGCCGTGTTTTTCGGGCGCCACCAACTCGCCCTGACGCCGCGCCGCCCCTGCGTGGCGCGTGGGCGTCCGCGCGCAGGGCGCTCCTCTGACGTCGGGGCGAGGGCCGTCGCGCCTTGATTGTGGCCGCGGGCGCTCCACGGCATCGCTAAACAGATCGATGGCTGCCCTCCCTCTACTTCCCCGCTCCACTCCGCCCCGCCCGCTCCACTTCACTCCGCCGCCCGTCCCTTCACTCCGCCCGCCGCTCCCTGCCCGCGCCGCCGCTCGTCCCCTCCAGTCCTCCGGCCCAGAGTCGCCACTCCGCCGCGCCGTCGCTCGTCTGCCCACCCTGCTCGCATGCTTCCCGCTCGTCTGCTCCCGTTTTGCCCCGCGCCGCGCGTTCTGCAAATCGTCTCTCATCGCAGGCGCGGCGCCGCCGCCTCGCCGCGTTCCAGGCCACGCCGCGCTGGAGGGAGACGCCCCCCTCGGTCTTTACGCGCTTATCTTATCTTCGCTCCCGATCCGCCCGCGACTCCGGCTCCGCCTCTCCCTTTGACTCGCGCGCTCGCTGCCGCCCATTCATCCCCCCTCCCCCGCCTCTTCCCTCGCTTTCGCCACAGTTCACGCACCCCACATCGGCCCCGCCCGCCAACAACCCAACGAACTCCAAAGGCCCTAAACAGGCAAATTCGGCGAACGTTCTCACTTTTGTCCTCTTTGCCACCGAGACGGGCTACATTTCGAAGTACCAACCTTTCCCATTCACTAAGAGTTTTCCATGAAATATTATACGTGAAAATGAAAGCCCCAGTCCATGTCATCTACAGCATTCGACGAAGAACTGTTTCCTTACTCAAAGATAGTCATCAGTTCTCTTCATTCAAGATATAATTTTGGCCGCGTCGTAATAGAAGTACTGTGAATTCAGTCTATAACAGACACGTCCAGGTCGAGAAAAACGTCCTTCAAGACAGGTGTCCACGATAATCATTGTAACATATTGAAATTTTCGCCCCGGACATAGAACATTATCTGCTATGAGGATCTGTGTCTCCTTTGAAAAGGTGTACATTCAGGGCGTTTTTCTGTATAAATTACCAATTCCAGCCAAAGTATTTACTCAGTAAATCGAAAATTCAATGTGGTTAATTACGATAAATTTAATAATCATTAATCAGCACGATAATTTGGATAACGATAAATATGATACTAACAGAGAACCTGATCTCATTATGATGACTACCTGGTAAGGTGGAGAAATCATCCTTTTCAAGACCGCTTCATCTGCTCATTCCTAATCTATACTCTAGAGTTGAAATGAACTTTCACAACTTCCTTGCACTGGGAACGAATAACTTTGATACATCTGACATGCAAGCGGAAAAGAGTGTAGAAAATGAAACTTACGCAGTCCCCATTGTTAAGGGAGGGCTGGGAAAGGGAAGAGCCACCGCGCAAGTTCCGTTTTCTGGGAGACGAAGGAGCCTGAGGTCGCAGAGCGACATCATTTTGTTCCACGTGTCACGTATCGCGTTTCCTGCTCAAATAACTCGCTCGGCTCGGGGAAGATGATACTAGCCCTCTCGTCGCCTGCCACCTTCACTTCATCTCTCCGCTGTTTCAACTGGAAATTCAGCAGCGAAATCTCATTTTATCTTGTGTTTTTCTATATAGAGGCTTTTCAACGGAATATTTTTCAGACATGGTTCGCAGTGTACCATTTTCCGCGAAATCCAACTGTTGGAAGGACACGGGCCAGAATGTACTAGATCAAATGAAAGGGATGGGGCTGAGGTAGCATAGCTACTTGTCACAAGGAGATGACCTCAACACCCGTTTTCTTCCGTGTTCAGCTAGGATGTGTCTGAGTCATCGACGTCCACCAGAGAACATCTAACTACAGAAAAATGTATTTTCATTAGGATTAATAAAGATTACTTTGTCCATTGTCGGATTGGAATCCTCTTTGTGTGACGATATGAAATTAGATTAGAGTTAAGATGTATTTCAAGTATTTTAGCATCGTATTCCAGTTATCTATTTAAAACATGTTTTAAAGAAAACTAAATCTAACTTTTAAGGCAAAATAACAAAAGACTAAGGCTCATTAAGACTAATTGCTGTTCATTGTAATCTGTTACCTGTGCACAATCGTGCATGATTCCGATAACGGTACAGACATTGATGTTAATGCGCTTTGATATTTTTAAAAATATTGGAAGACTTTTTCTCTCTGTGTTACTAGAGATAATAGAAATGAGCACGATTATTTTTCACGAAGGCGTCGACTCTTCTCCTCCAGTTTACTTCGACATTCTAAAGAACAGCAACCTATGTTGGCAGTATTAAAGAAAATATTGTCGCGCTAAGCGTTAAGCGCAATAGGCTTACTTGCTTACACTAACTCGATTTTTCTGTTTACGGCGCTAGCAGCATTCGTAATGCCAGTGATCGCTAGGGAACTTACAATAAATGTACGAATACATGCGCGGCCTTTCGAAGTATGAAATGTCCATTCACTTCGTATATTATAACACCGCGCCACCTGTCGTTGTGACATCTTCACATTTCGTCGCCATTCTGACGTGTGACGTTGGTTGGGTAAACGGGATGGGTTACGCTACGAACGGTAGAACATTCTACAAAACAAAGTTGATTCAGAGGTACAATAAATAAAACGCATAAAATTTTGAACTTAGAAATTAAATGTAAGTGTAAAATAGTTTGAAAACTTTGATATCAAAATAATTCAGTACACTAGGAATAAATGTGTGTGTAATGCTACGGAACGATCCCTTTCTGATATAAATATGTATGAGACATCCGAACACACAATCATACACGACATTTAATTTAAAACATGTTTGCATGTTGTATGTTCTTTATAAAGCCTGTTATTTAAAATATCTGTTTTTCTTAATCAATGGTTAGTCAATTGCAACAAATATTTTAACAAAAGTAGCGAAATATTAGTACAAAAACATTTAAAACAAAGTGTTATTTGTGGGATAGTCTTTAATCTCTTTTACATAATATTATATTCATTTTACATTTGCTACATTTTGTCAGGAATGATAGCAGTCCAAACACAGAAGGCAACATCGTGCCCTTAAAACGGTACCTTGTCGTATCAGTTCACAATGTATCGCTCGTATCCTGCTTGTAAACAAGAGCACAACACTACCTGTGTTATCTAAGGACGATATTACCAAAGCCGGAATCATCCTGGAACAGGCGGAGCTGGCCCGGCGGGCGACAGTGAGAGAGAGAGGGAGATGGGAGAGAGAGAGGAAAGAAGAGAGTGCGGGTGAGGGTGAGGCGAGCAGGGGGGGCGGGTGGAGAGGCGCGGAAAACGGCTCCGCTCCAGGGCCTCCCCAACTCTCTTTAGTGTTACCGGTTCCCTCCATTAAGCTGGCGAGTAAAGCTCCAACGGCACATCATGGCCCCGCTACGGCACCCCGAGGAGCTTTGGCTTCGAACTGGACTGCGCCGGCGGCGGCGGCCGGAGCGGGGCGGGAGCGGGGCGGGAGAGGACGTGGAGCGAGTCGAAGGGAGGGCTGAACGGCAGGGCGGGACCAAGGCTCGGCGCACGAAAGCAACGCGCACGGCGTGTGGCGGGAGGGTTTGAATCAGGCATGCAGAGCGTTGCAGAAGGGGGCGGGGCAGGAAGATCGCGCGTGACGTGGCTGGAGAGGGGTGGGGGGCGAAATAGGAGGGAAGGGAGGACGGGCAAGGCGAGGTGAGGGAAGCGGGGCGAGGAAAATCGGGCCGGGGGAGGATGGACGAAGAGGTGGAGGCATGGGTGTATGGGCGGGGTTGGGTTGGGCAGGGAAAGGGTGGGCGGGGCTTGGGTTGGGTGGGGAAGAGCGGCGCGGAGTGGGCGAGGGGGGCGAGGCGGGACGGGACGCAGCGCAGCTCCCTCCACCTCCGAAGGCTACCAGGGCCACGCTTCATCAGTTGCGTTGAACCGTTGCGTGCTCTGGCTAATGAACAGTCTCTTTGGCTTATTAGCGTTGATTATCCCGGAAAGTACGTTAAGCAATGTTCGCTTGTCGGGCGTATAATGCATAATGCTTTCTTTTGTCGTATAATGTAGGGAGACGCTAACGCAATCAGGAGCGTTTATTTTAGAGATCCCCTCGTGGCACTCCGGCTGGTCAATTGGCTTAACAGTTATTGACTCAACCTGCCGCATGCACAAGGGATTGGCAGCAGTTGCTCTGGCGAGACGTCAACGCACGTTTACATGTCACTCGATCACGGCCTCGAGCGCCTCTGCACGCAACAAGTCGATTCTTTCACTGCTTCACGTTGTTCTAGTAGTGCTGTCGTCAACACGTGCCCACGCAGGCAATAAAACATTCGTCAGAAGTATATTTACATTGGCCTTTTAATATTTCTGCCTCTTTTGTTGTCCACTTTATCACACAACTTTTATTTTAAAAGAAAAGATCGAGTCTAGTTTGAGAGAATACGCTACATTCAAATGATTATCAGCATCAGAAAATTATTGACTGGGATAACGTATGTCATTTAATCACAATATACGAGTGTCCAGGCTATCCAAAATCAAATTCAAAACACGAGTTTTGATGACCGCGAACAGCGACGTCCCCAAATTTCGCGAAATTCGACACGGAAGATTTGGAGTTACCAATTTTTGCAATAGCTCAAATGTAAGGCTTCCACACAGACTCGCAGTAATAGCAATTCTTAGGAGTCAAGTATATGCAGCCTACTTCTTGCTGTGATTAAAAATTTAGAGCGTTTGAAAAGTATGTACCGAACGCAAAAACGGTCTGGAGAGAAGAATAAGTGCTTTCGGAAATTAAAATTATACTAGTGACCTGGAGCAGCTGAACAAAACCACACTAACTGGTTTTCCAACAAGTAGCAGGCTTACTGATTAAGAATAGCAAATACGCTACTCTCATATGACATTGCAATGAATAAAATACGAGTTCTTTAAGTCTTCAGGAGTACAACAATAATATTGTTGACTACGTTAAGATACACAGTACAACAATTCTTTACGTATCGAGAACATAAAAAAGTTACTATTCCATAAAGCAACACGCAAAGAGAGAATATTTAATTGAGGCTGTCTTCTTCCTTGGAGCCTCGCTCTCGCCTGACTTCAGGTGGGTCGCAAGCACTAAATACGAGAATTCACACGGTGCGCGCAGTATGAGTCGAAACTCTTGTACTATTTTTGGATGTTTTGCAAGTTCCTGAGGAGCCAACGAAACCTCATCTTTCACATTACTTAACACCGCTGGAGTTTACTTTCAGATTAGATATAATCCCAAATTAGATATAAACAAAATAGATTTGTCGCTAAATGCGCAAACAAAAAATTTTCAACTTTTCTTTGACTGCTGTTTGTACCGTTCAGCAGGAGCGCTTGACCTAGGTATTTGAATTTCATAAACGAGCAAGTTCAATTCAAATATTACGAATAAGATTTATCCTCTTCGTTACCAAGGCCAAGTAAAGTTCTTTCTGTAAGTAGGTTCTTTCTGTAGAAAATTCGCCATTTTTCGGTGCACGATTACAATATTTTCTCTTCATTTATGATGTAAGGTTGAGGAAGTAAAAAACGGTATGACGTTTTAGTGATAGTTCACTAAAGTATTTTGGGCGACTCTGCACATTCACGTTTTGCTATCATGTACTCTGTTAATGGTTCAACTTTCTGGGTGAAATTTGTATTTTACTTGGTGTAATTTCTTTTGCCTAGCATTGTACTACTAATTATTATTTAACGCGATGTATGTTGGAAAATTCGAAAAAAATAAAAGGAGTTTGAAAATAGTTTTCAAAAACGTGAAAAAATGTAGTTCTTTATCGAACACAATATTATCTATAATATCTATTCCAGTAACGAAAAGTATACGATCGTGTATCTAGAAATATTCTCTATATACGTATTTAGTTTATTTTTTGTGTCAATGGTGAATTTTAAGAAAAATATTTATGTATAAGAGATCTAAAACATTTAAACAACAACTTCCGAGCATTGTTACCGTGGCAATATATTACTTTGATCGTCACTCATATCCACACTTTCAGAGTTTATAAAAAAAATGAAAATATATACATCACAATATAAAATTTGCTTATGAAGTTTAACTTACAGTTAAAACACGATAAGAAATGGACATAATGGGTCTTGTTTGAAGCTATTTAAAAAATATTTGTAACAGTTTATAGAAAGAGAAGGTTTTACGAGAATAGAATGGGGATAGAAACACCTCCTCGGCCAACTTTGCAGTCAGGAGCGACCGATCAACTAATTAAATCGCACTCAGATGGCTGTATTTCATCTGAAATTAATTGCTCTTATTCACACTTACCATGTCATATTATGTTCTACTTTAACAAATTGTCACACAGATTGCTTTTGAGGTGTTACTTCCTATTGCCACACCTGTCTACAATGTCGAGCAACGGCTCCTTAACGAACTTTTGAAAACAAATCTAACGAAACGCGACGAGTGTCACAGTTCCGCACGTGTACAGTTTCTCGACATTACGGTTGCTTATGAAGTGACATGAATAACTCGCATCAGCACAAAATGTCATTAATGTGCTTTTTAATCACAATCACTACACTTCAGACAATATGGCAGCACAGGAGGTTAAGAATGAATATTTTGGGTGGAAATCATTAATTAGAGAATTTTGAATTAATACAAAAATACAAGACGATTGAGGCAAAATATGACCTTCATTTTCCAAACATCTCGTTCCTATATGACAAAATGTGCGAAATGACAGAAGAATATACATGCCAAGATACACGCTTTACTATAGAACTTCACAAATAATATATAAGTTTTGCGTACAACTTTGTTTAGTTATAGCTGAAAAAACTGCTTTATATCAACTTGTGTAGTTATGCCTATTGTACTAATTAACTGGTTCAAATGTACTTATTCGTATTATATGTATTGGTTTAGTATTAATTAAAGGTGAGTTTTACGCAATTATATGATTTTCCCCCTATATATAAATGTTTTTACAAAAATATATATGCCGTTTAAATGTACTCCAAAAATTTTTCAGAACTTGATGAAACGCAAATTGCAAGATACAACGCCGCGATACAATGTTTATTTGAAAAAATTCTCTAATAACTTGTTTTACTTATTTAACCCCTCAAGGCCTTAATATATGCAATGATATGAAATAAATAAACAAATAAATAATCAATAAAATTAAACGTAAAACGAAAGAAACCGAAGATGAACGGAGAAGGATTAACATTCAAGCCCATAACTCTTGTTTGAAGATATCTCAAATATCTGACTGGAAAAAATAAAGATACGCCATTCAGATAATTATTGATAGGTTTGGAGAAACAGCGAAGAATTGACAGGAAAACAGGAAAATCAGCGAAGAATTGACTAAAGCGATGCGATAGTTTCTTCCCATATACGAAGTTTTCATTTTCAATTTGGTTTTAAATGTTTTGCTTGTTACCGCTAAATTGAGTGTTACGGTGCATTATGTAAAAGTATTCACCAAATTGGTGGTAGGTAAGAAAAAAAAGACTATTAACAACCCACACATTGAAGTAACATTAGGGCTCAAAACATGATATCGTATGCGGTTTGAACACATCATTATTCGACGTGATTCAGAACATGCAGTGAAATTTCAAATATCCCGTTCAGGTTATATTCGCAAAGTACACCCCGCTTTTTAGTACTAAACGTTCTTTATTATTTAATTATTTCATGATTATAAGAAATATTTCCATTCCAAAATTTACGTTACCTCGTCAGAGGATTCGTTTTACAAAACCGTTTTGACATAGTGTTTGCGATTTATAAAACCACAAACGCGAAACAAGAAATATTCGTCATTAACATTGAATGAATTAAGCTGAAATGCAGCATATGAGACTGAAACGGTAACATAGCATCAAAAACAGAAATGGATTTGCCGCACCCAAATTAGCAGGGGTTCTCCACAAATGCATTATTAGCGTCAATGAAATTATTCTGACCTGTGAATGAACATCCTGACAGTCAGCAGATTGCATTAGTGCGTGCATTAATTTTCAATATAAAATATCTACAAATGCTGTTATAGCACAAATGAAATTTAAATGGAACGCATATACCCCCGGCTATAAACTGCATCCCTGGCCATATGCGAAATAACACTGGGACTGTTCCCTTAGGCCTGTGATTCTTCCACTTTCTAGATACGTCAACTAAACAACCTACAGTATGCTTCCGTAAATAACATTATTTTTTAATGGATAAAAACGAAATACTTCTTACGTGTGTCAAGAAAGCGTCAAAACTACTGGTGTTCACACGATAACGGGCAGACATTGTAAAGTGTACTTACAATTAATTTCGTTTTTTTAAAATTTAAAATCATATAAATCTGAAGACAAATTTGTACGATTAATAACACAGGTACACACAAAAAACGTTTTTAGAGTAAAGACTTGACACATATTTCTCTATGTATTTCAACGCACTGAATCCGAATCTGAAGCCAACATTGCGCCATTACACTCCATTTTTTTTAAATTGCTAAGAACCACCGTAAAATTGTTTTTTTTTGTTTTGTTTTCGGAGGTTGTTGTCAACCCAAAGACTTGACACACAGGTTTCTCTATGTCGACGCACTGAATCCGACATAAGTCAGAACTGCACCCAACCGTCCAGTTATATTTATGTCCCCCCCAAATAATAAAATGAAATAAAATAAAAATAAAAAGTGTGCAATTGCGACTTCATATTCGTATTCAGCGCGTGAAATGCATAAACATGTGTCAAGACTGGGCCTGAAAACCTCCGAAAACAAAAATTACAATGTCAAGATGGATGATTGCAATTATAAAAAAAAATGAAGATTGGTAGCGTATTTCAGATTCAGCACTTCAAAATATATAGAGAAACACATGCCAAGTCTTTGCGTCTGACAACGTTTGATGTTTTGTGAGCCTGTGATTTTGTGTAAAATGAGAACATTTGATATCTACTAGAGGATTTTTTATTTATACACTACGTTACGAGAATATATTGCAGTTGCTTGAAACGAAAGAAGACTGGCTAAGAAGAACACTTTTAGAGAACTCCCAAAAATCTCGTGAAGATGAAGCAATTGCAGAATAATAATCTTTATGTAAAATTCTTTAATGTTTTCTTATGAATTACTCGTATAAATAAAAGAGTACAGACGAAATGCGTCACAGTACCAGCAAAGGAAACTCTAGAGGTGTTGACTACTCTCCAAATATTAACAGAAAAGTGTTGACAAACTGCATACTATTTTGTAATGATTAATTGATTTAAAACAAGCCTTGGATGAAATAAGACTACAAACATCTACGTGTCCCAGAAACCGGATGTAAACTTATGACAAAAAAAAGAGAGAAAAAGGATGTTAGTCAGGGTAGCGTTACCACAAACACATTTTAATATAAATGCTGGAAAAATAGAGTATACTAGTAGCCTGTGGCAGCAAAAATGCTGCTCTCAAAACATGGAACCTGGAGGAGGGGCCGCAGGAGCAGAAATGCAGCATGGAATTCGTGGAATTCACCACTTTTGTTAGTGCTGGTGCCTGCCTGGTACCTTAGAGTCCAAATCTATGAAAATAGTTATAGACATATGACGTTATATGTTTAATTATTTGGGTACATTTAAACATTTCTTCTGGACAAAGTACACACAATTCACTTTCCTATATGCGCTCCAACCTACAGAATAATTGAATATACTATATGATCGCTTACTAAACATTGTTAGTGCCTTGTACCACAGCATTTTCCCCCGTGCACAGGCACCGTAACAAATCCAATCGGGATAGCCAATCTTCAAACTTTTCCTCTTTCGCCGACAGGTGCCGTGCCTTTGGTACACGAAGATGCGGCAACTGGACACAGTAGAACAGCGTCATAGGCCACTAGTTCCAACGAAAGGATTATTTTGATCGCCCAACAGCATACTTCAATCCGCGACGGTTCTTCACAATGCAGGAGCCACGCGCCAGAGCGTTGCTGCTCCGGTGCCCGGGCGGCTGCGCTGATGCGTTACGAGGCAACGCGCGGGCAGGTGAGGTGAGGGAGGTGGCTGGTGCGGAGGTCAGGGGGAGGCAAAGGAGGTGGTGAGCGGGAGGCCGCCGGAGATACTGCGAGTGGAGGTGGTGGTGGGGGGAATGAGCAGGGCAGCGCGTGAGGAGCATCGAGCGCAACCGAAACAAATGCAAATAAACGAGTTGGAAATAAAGTACACCCTTGTGCACGTTAATGTAATTTAAAGGAATTTAAATAAATATACATTCATTTACCAAGTATGTGAACAGCGAATATACATAACATTATTAATACTTAGCGTGCCCGCCTTGGGCATTAAAGCCTATTCGACATTGATTCAATCCAGATTTTACATATATTTTGTACGTAATATAAGCTTGTATATCATTAGGCCAACAGAAGATATTCTTTCCTTATTCACATTAATACTTAATAGGGTGTATTTGAAATGTAACCACGTGGAGGGTGAACACATGAGGGTATTCAGCTTCCCACATCACTCAGAAGTAGACTAAAAATTCAAATACGAATTAACTCTTTAATATAAACTTTCCCGCAACAATTTTCTCAACTAACGACGTAAAGTTGAAAAGGACTGTGACAGAGTTGTAGAAACGTTATTGAAGAGAGAGAACGAGAGGAAGTTGTCAATTTTCATAAATTATTCCGTTACTAAAATATTGCAAGAGCACTTTCAGCAACTCTGATCGAAAGATTAAAAGGCAAAATGTTGGCATTAGTCAAACAGTGGTATTGCATTGTTAAAGAGACGCATTAATGAGAAGAAAGCGCGCAAAAATGGGAAGCATAACGTTTCAATATCTCTAAGAAAGTTCCTCGAGACTGTCAACATTATTATGATTATTGCCAATGAAATATTCAAAGGAGTTAAACTAAAAAGTTTAAAGAGTAAACGCAGCGTTGGATTAAATTACTCTCGATGCAAGAGAATGAAATCACAGGAAGCTGGCAAGTACATCAGCCATCGTCAGAGTGATGTGAAGTAAATGAGATTATTAGTCACACGCGCTCTGGAGTTCGCTCAGAGGAGCTAATGAAATGGGAGAAGTGACATGAAGTCATTAATTGGGGCGCTGCAGTACATCACTGCTAGAGTGAGGACATTATCCATCGCTACCTCACAGGAGTTTCGAGAAATGCTTTTAATCCTTTAGTACATTTATAACTCACCCCACCGCCCACACCCACACATATAAGCCAGAAGTTACAACCTCTATTACGTTGTTGCTTCGAATAATCTCTACATACAAGTATCTCGTCATGCAACGATCCTTGCAACGAAGATAAAATAGTTCTTGTTTAGAATTTCATTGACATGAAAATAACATCATATACAGTTTCATAATACAGAATTATGTGACGGATAGTTGACTCAAATATAGGTGACACGCAGCTACATTGACATCTGGTATTTTGGAACTATATATCACTTTTAGCTACTAAATTTAATTTATTGGCACGATGCAAAATGTACCTGACGCTCACACATGTCGAATATCGAGCGCCGCACATAGCGGGGCACGACACGTAACTCAATGTAACTTGGAAAAGTTCGTTTCTCCTGCAACGCGGCTCGACGACAAGGTGGCCGACCTGTGAGAACCTGGTGGAAGAGAAGCAGCGGGAGTCAGAGGTGGGGGCGCAAGGACACAGACGGTGGAAGAGGGACAGAGGTAGATGCAACATTTATATATATATAATGTCGTCTCCCCACGCACTGGAGAGAAGAGTGGAAGCGGACAAGTACGGAGAGCGGTTGGGGCACGGATACGAGCGAAGAGGGGTGTAGGGAAGGGAGCAGGGAAATGGCTGATATTTGAGTAGTTGCGTGGGGAGTTTCGCGCCCTGTTGCAAAGACAAGGAAGAGTACACGTTTGGGAGGGAGGGAGTGGGGCGAGAGGCAGGGTCGGGCGGAAGGATCCCCGGGAGGACGGGGTGGAGAATGACTGGCGGGAAGGGGTTGAGACGCGGCAATGTTCGCGGTTGGTGAGCACACGAGGACTATGAGAGGGGTAGAGGCAGCACGTGGGCGGGTGGGTAAGAGAAAGACGAGGTGGGCAGTGTAGAATTGGTGGGCGTGGGAGGCGAGGGAGGGCGACGGACAGGCGGGCAGGCGATGGGGGGTAGCGTACTGACAACGAGCAGGCGGACGGGCGGGCGAGTTTGGCGGGGCGCCTGCTGGGGAGCGGGAAAGGACATCAAGGCTGGGAGGGGAGGGGGCGGCAGCTCTCCGCCAAGTAATTGCGGCCACGGGACGCCGCCTCCCTTTAAATTGCTCCTTAGCCTCCTCCTCCTCCTCCTCTCCGCGCCTCGCCGCGCCCTTCCCGGGCCGCAGCCGCCCTCGGCGCCGACCACCAAGGATGCCACCGCGTCGAGTGCTCCAGTGGGTTACAATTTATGTTGCAATGGAAATTACACTATGTAATAAATAAGCAATTGAATATGGATTTCGCTAACTGTAAAAACGTAGCTAGGAAACCATTTGGTCCGAATTATTTCAAATAAACTTGCAGTGTACTAACTCGAAATATGATGTAAATATTGGACAACAGAATTTTAAATTTTGTTGTACTCGTACCTAAAATATGTTGTTGACTGATAGCCACGTCTGAACTCATTATTACTAGGAGCAAAGAAATTGAAAAGGCTACTCAGGCATTCTGTGGAGAATATTTGTCGTTATTAAAATCTATGAAATCAGCGAAAATGTATTAAAAATTACGAGAATAGATAAAAAAAACTTACGTACAAAAATGGATCATTTCATTTTCACATAACTTAAAATTAATTTCCACACTGAACGGCATTTTTCTAAAGTGAAAAGGGATAAAAAAAATAGATACTTCATTATAATCTTAACCACTAATTATTACGTCTACTAGACGTCAAATATCACTCATGTGTATTTTCACGTCAATAACCGTTCATTTTCGGCATTTGCCTGATTTGCCGCTGGCGCTGTGCGCACCCCTTGGGCGGGGGGGGGGATGCCTTGCAAGCGCGAAACAACGCGGCGGAACGCTGGCAGCGCAGCACCCGAACGACACTTCGCAGCAGCTCGCGCACGCGGGGGCAATATCGTTGCTATATGCACACGCGCGGCTCTCTCGCCTTTGATCTCAAGCCCTGGCAAATTGGATTTGCGAGTTCTTTCATTTAGCCACTCAATGACATTTCGTGCGTGCGGTGAACTCATTGCGGAGTTCATTACGAGCCGAGTTAAAAGCGAATTCTGACTATCGAAAATTTCTCCTTAACCACTTCCTCGTTTAGAGGGCGATGATTTCGAAAGTGATACTGAGTAACGTGCTTACGAATTTTTATTTTAAAATTAAATGACCTTCCGGAATATACAAATTGCAATCCCTCGTATCTTGTCGGTTCAATTTGCAACATGCTGCGATGATGCAACAAGTTACGAAATGTCCAACTACTGGATTCACTAAATACGAGAAAAGATTTGAAATGTCAAAAATGTTTTCAATGAACGTGGAGGCCGTGGAGAAACACAAACTGCTATGCAACAAACGCTGTTTACCATGCAAAGACGTCTCCTGAAATGATACGAAAAAAACTGACTTACTACCAATTCATTGCAAACACCTCACCTGTGTTCATCACAAACGGCAATTATCTGAAGTAGCAGAGTACTCCAAAACTAATACTGCAAATACTGATGGTCTTTGTTCGATACGACTGAAGTACAGCTTTCACAAGTTGGAAAACAGAGACATAGAGAGTCGATGTAAGATAACTCTCTTCATGAAATAATAATATTAATATTAACAATAATAACAAAATAATAATAATAAAGCATTTTTCTGCAATTTCATGTAATTAATGTTCATAACATGTAATCAATATTGATTATAAATTTAGATTAAAAAAATGATTGCAAGAATAGAAAAGGAGCTAACTAGTCAGACACGAGATGGTACTAATGAGAAATTCAGAAGTTAATATCGTAGAGAATTATAGGAATGAAGGACTCTTTTCGGACGATTACAATAAGAGAAGAAAGAGGAACTAAGGACCAAGAACGTTTCAGCCAAATGTCATGTGGTAATGGCCACAGCGAACAGCAGAGAAGACGGTGAGTGAAACGCAGCAAACATGCGCGGCAGCCCTGGCCTTGCGCGTGACAAAGCAAGCCGAGCAGGCGAGGGCTGAGAGCGAGAGGTGGCGCGGCGGGCTGGAAATTGAAACAAACGCGGCGCACCAATGTGTTTGGAGGGCGACAGCGGCCGGGCTCCGCCCTTCGCCCTGTCGAGAGGGCTGCGCGGGGTGGAGGCGCTGCGAAGAAGTGGGCGAAGCACACAAGCAGAGCTCCTCGGGGAGACCGCCCCGCCGGCCAGCGGCGCTCCGGGGCTCCCGCGGCGCGGCGGACGCCGGGCGAGACGGCGCTGCCCGGCGCGCCCACGGGGCGGATCAGAGAGGGGCAGTGGCAGAGGATCATGGGACAATAAAGCAGGGAGGAGCAACGGGGAGCAACAAGGAGCAAGAAAGAGCAAGGAAGAGCATGGAGGAGCATGGAGGAGCATGGAGGAGCATGGAGGAGCATGGAGGAGCAGGGAGGAGCAGGGAGGAGCAGGGAGGAGCAGGGAGGAGCAGGGAGGAGCAGGGAGGAACAACGACGAGCAACGAGGAGCAGGGAGGAGCAACGGGGAGCAACAAGGAGCAAGGAAGAGCAGGGAGGAGCATGGAGGAGCAGGGAGGAGCAGGCAGGAGCAGAGAGGAGCTGGGAGAATCTGGGAGAAGCTGGGAGGAGCAGAGAGAAGATAGTATCATGGAGGAATAGGGCAGAGCAGGAATGACAAGGGACAAGGCAGAATAAGGGAGGAGCAGAGAGGAACACCGATTAGCAGGTAGAAGAGAAAATGGGGGAGCAGAAAGTAGGAAAAGATAGGAAAGCGCGAAGGGGACTAGGAGAGAAGAGGAAGGAAAGAGCAAGGCTGGTGTGGTGGGAGGAGCGGCTGGGGCGTCGGCTGTCGGAGACGGGGCCTGCGGAGAGGTACCGCCCGCCAGGAGCGGAGTGTGAAAGACCGCTGCAGCCAAAAACACGAGCGCGCGGAGCAGAATAACAAAGCGCCGGCTGACGCGGAGCGCGCGGGGCGGGCGGGGCGGGCGGCGGCGGCCAACGGTGAGCCGAGCAGTAGATAAGGATGATGGACACTGCAGGAAGGCGCTCCACGCGCCCAAGGCAACGGTGAGGATTAGGGCGAGTGAGAGGGCTGACGCTAACACGCTCGACGAAGAGCCCACAAGTTATTGACACAGGAGGCAATGTGGAGATAACGCACGGAGGTGGAAGGGCCGCTAGCGGACACGGGCTGGAAAGACAATAAAGAGAGTGTTCTGGGAAGTCAGGTACTATTGACAAAGAGAGAGAGAAACAACAAAAGACACAACTTAATCAACCGAGTTGATGAGAAACGTTCTGACAGATACGAGAAGGGAAAAACAGAATGAGAAGAAAAACAAAGAGCAATAAAAAGAAAAAAAAGGAATCAAACGAAGAAAATGAACGGCAGATCATTACGTACAAACATCAAGACAACAGCAAAGGGCACTAATACGAGATAAATCCAATAGAATAAGGAAACGTTTTCGTGGAATAACAACGAAAGCAACACCGGGGACTGTGAGAATGGATATGTGCGGGTGAGAAGGGCTGTGAGGGCGGCGGGGAAGCGGAGCGTAGAGCGGCGAGGCCTGACGCGGAAAAGGTGGCGTAGCTGAGATAACGGAGTGAAGGGCCGGTGGCCGGGCGGGCACGGCGCAGGCCAGGCCGGAACTCATGTAATGCGGAGAAGGAGAGGCGGCGCACAGCGCTCGCTCGCAGTGGCCCGGGAGCAAATTCGAGAGGACGTTGCGCGCCCGCGTTGGCGGGGCGGGGCGGGGCGGGCGGCGGGGCGGGGCGGGGCGGGGCGGGTAGGGGCGGGCGGCGCGGTGCGGCGCGGCCCCGGGTGGGCGGCGCCGGGGCGGGCGGAAGCGAGCGCCTCGCTTGTGAAAACGTGCGCGCGCGAAGCCCACATGCCGCCCGCGCCCGCGCCGCCCCCGCCCCCAGCTGCGCGCCGCCCACCGCTCGTTCGCCATCGCCCCCGGCCCTCGTCCTTTTTCGGCCTGCCCCCACACCCGCCCGGCCCGCCCCGCCCTCGGCCCTAGGTCGCGCGCGTACCCGTCGGTCGGCCCGGCCAGCGCTTCCCGGCGCCCGATGCCGCGATTACACAAAGAAAGCCCCGAATATACAAGGGATTTCGGGCATGACAGATGCAGTCCCGTTCTCTGCGGATTCTCCCGCTGACTTGCGAGAAATTAACTGTTGTTTGTGTCCAAAGAAATACCGACGTTCCTCCGAAGTCATTACGACTTCAGATTTTAATATTTTTTCTGGAAAATTATTTATCTAAATGTTTATTTTATACAATTCACAAAACATCTAGAAAATCGAGAAATGCGAAATATACATACAGCTGACGTATGGGCCAGCTACACACATTCTGCATCCGAAAGGATTTTTTAAAAACTTCCTTAAAAATACATAACTATGTAAAACAATAATAATATTAGTCAATTTATAACTAATCTTATAGAAAATTTAGTCAACTGCTCTACATTAAAAAACTACGAATAACGCAAACATTTTGCACTAAGAAAATTGCGAATTATGAGAAAAATGAGACAAATATGTTTTTAAAGGGTTTTAGATGCATTTATTACTACTATTGCACCTAAGATAAATTACCTCACCCTCATTACATTTGCGGACACAATAGACGTTTTAAGGTTACGTTTCCGCCCAATATTAGTATAGGGAAGTAAAGTACTGGAGCCACCTCAACAATACGAACTGAAATCTTGAGTCGTATACTCCATAATTAAGTTTCTTTTGAGCAGGAACTGCGAAGTAAGGTATATTAGCACTGATACAAAGATGATTAAGATAGGGAAAAGTGGCGAGGAGATGCACACTTTTATATACCCGAAAATCGGGAGGTCTTTATGGACGGATGGTTGGCCGCATTTGACATGCGTGTACTTTAGTCACGTAAGTCCTTGTGACATTTCTGGAAAATCACTGCAAATTTTTTCTTTGAACTTTTTGCTCGAATAGAGGAATATATATTCATAAATATGATATTCTTCGATTTTCATTATTGAAATTTTTGAAAATTTAATAATTCATATTTTGAATATTGGAAAAGTTTAAATTTAATTTCAAACATGACCTAACCTCCAATACTCCAAGCCAAAGATTTGTGTCTCAATGCAATTTACACTTCAATTTTGGGTTTTTCAATGATATAACGCACTGTTTTTGAAAAATATAAATTGTTGAGTAAAAGGTGAAGAAACTCGACGTTGCCAGAGTACTCATATTTATTTATCACGATCATGTTTTAGAAATGAGAAGGAATCAATTTTATCAAGAGTGTAAAATGGAAGTGCTTTTATTTACATTCATGCCATCCCAGCCGCGATCCATTCTCCCCGCTCTGCCTTCGCTCACCCCACCACATTCACCCCCACTGCTCCGCCCCC
>BOPP01000124.1:3170266-3199365 GCA_017312745.1 Gryllus bimaculatus | reverse complement strand
CTGCCCTGCCCCGCCTCTCCTTGCTTTGCTGGCAGTGCCGCTTGATGCCTGGGGGCATTACGAATTGCTTTCAAAACAACACTCTTTTTCTCTTCAGAGGATGGATTTTCAGAAAATCCTGTCTGTGTGATGGAATCCGTAGTAATAGGAACCTATACTTCAAAAACGTTTCTAGTTTCAGTAGTTTCGGCTCTACTTGGATATGTCAGCCTGTCAGTCAATGAATTTGATATATTGTATAAAAGGTACAGCCACAGCAGCAACAACAATTTTTGGCAGTATATCAGTTTTCGGAAGTGCCTCAAAGTAACTATCTCTTGATTCTAAACTGATATTACTGTTTGGAAAACATTCAAAATTAATAATATACGAGGATATGATGAATACCTGGAAAATATTGAGTACGCCCCAGATGCGTCTACCCCATCATTTGAATAATTCTCTCAGAAATATCACGTTATGAAACCGACCCTTGTAATGAAAAACAAAACATGGCCATGTCTATAAATGCTGCCACTTCGCCGCACATGAGAAATAATAAAATTCCAAGAATTGATTAGTGCTTGCCGTCCAGTGAGGTCCAGAGCACACGCTGCATACAATATATACCTCATAAAACGCCGAATGTTGCCCCTCATCAAATATTAGGGCGATACCCTTCTGCAGCTTCGAGTTTTTCCGAGTGCACGCACTCTACCGTCAGCAAATAGTTTTAAACGGCTCTTTTACTCTGTAGAGAAAGAAAAGAGAGGGGCGTGAGTGTTGCAGGTTTCTCTCTCCGCAACCCTTGAAAGCTTTGAGTTTCAACATGCACCGTGGAGAGGATCTCAGCGCAGGAAACTCTGGAGGGTGGCGGAGAACACGTCGTGCAGTATGTTCAAGTGCATCCAGTAGTTTTATTCTAATTTAATTTTTTACTAGATGATTTGAAAATAGCATTTTAACCATGTCAATAACATTGATAATGTGAAAGTATGATATGGTACGCAAAGAAAGAGTTTGTCGTGCTTCACTAGACAAAGATTGATCGACTGATTATCGTTTCCGGACACGTCAACTACGACAGCCACTAGTCCTATTAGTGTCGTTAATGTTTCATCCCGGGAGGTGCCAGTGTTCTTCACCCGCTGAATGGTGAGATCTTGCGCCGACCTATACGTGGATTATCACCTATTTTTCGCTTCCCACAGCGGGCGACACCCCGGCCGAGACTAGCGCGAAGCTCACGACTGCTCGCCCGACAAATGAGACAGTGAAGTGAGAACGGGCGCGCGCGTGCGTGAGAGTGTGTGTGGTAGAGGAGATTTATAAGGCAAGGTCGAAATCGCTCGCATCCGTGTCCAATATGTGACGGTACTGCTCCGGCATGCTTGTGGTGTTAGTCGGAGAAACTACAAAAGACTAACGATCAGAGCAGCCGGTCGATAAAATTCTCCTCCAGACTTCACTAGTCAAAAGTCGTTGGGAGTAATATAATGAATATGCTGCCGATGTGCCTAGTACTCGCGAACCTGAATTTTAAAATATAACGAAGGTGAGCAGCACATTCCTTCCAAGAAGCAGTGCCCTAAGCGCCGCCAACATCGTCTCTGCGGCTGCCATCGTTTTCTCAGTTGATTGTCAGAGTAAATTACTGAATGCATGAATTGGTACGGCGAATGTTCATCTTTTTAATATAACGAGAGCACATCGTTAACTGCAGTAAATCAATAAAATCGGACGAAAATAAATAAAATTTCGCGGAGGATTACCTTTGAAGTCTCTCCCTTATATTTTTTTTCTTTTTACGCGCCAGGCACAAACATGGGTCTGACGTAAAAATACATCTGAAAGCCCCTTCAACGGGGAAATGTTGGAGAAGAGTTTATTCGACTCCCTTAACTCCCTCAATTTCTCATCAACGTGAAGTCAATTTCCCATTTTGCGTCATTGGAGCGGGCAGGCGCCGCCCGCGCCGCCGCCCGCGCCGCCGCCTCCCTCGCCGCGCCGCGCCCCGCACCCCTGTCGCCTCGGGACCTCGTTCGCTCGCCCGCTGCCGGGGAGATCTTTTCACGCCGCCAGCGACAAATTGAAACGCGCGGGCGCTGGGGGCGAGTGCCCTGCCCGCGGAGGAGCAACGACCTGGCGCGCTCCGGACGGGGGGGGGGGGTCGGAACGAGAAGCAGCTCCATGGATGCTTTGGAACGGCTACCGCCTGGGGAAAAGGTGCGGATTTTTGTTGAATAATAAACACTCATTTTATTGTATATCATTTTTGTAGTGAATATAACGCTATACAATTTTATTTTTAAAACAAGTACATAATTCTAACAAATAAATATTTAAATCAATTTTGCCAAATAAAGTAAGGTAACAAACGAAAATTCTAGGCTTTGAAGGGGCGAAATGGTTCCCATACACCCCCTGGATCTACCACTGCTGCGGAATCGAGGTCTAAATCTGCTTATGCGGAAGCACTTTAGAATACTCGGTTCGAAGGGACACAGGCACGAAGCCTTGGAAGTTTGCTAGTGTGGCGTGGCCTAGTTAGAGATTTGCGAGCCACCAAGCATATCATAATAAAATAACCCTTCCTTCCCTTCCCACCTCCTCTTAGCAACAAAAATGGATGTGCGAAAGGGCGAGTATGACGGCCAGAGGACAAATGGAAGATGCACCGTCATTGAGTCTACGATCTGCTACTGCTGCGCCAAATGGCCGCCACCGAATATCCCTAAACGGTAAAAGCTTCAAAATGTCATCAGCAGCCAAAAGGATTCAGCGGTAAATGGAAGCTAGAGGCTGTGGGCCAAAAAGCCACTAAAACGTGACGGGTGGCAGGATAGGGGAAGTGGCCCAGGGTGTAAAAGGTCCGACAGTTAATGCGGGGGTATTGGTATAAAACCTTAGCCCGTTAACTGGCGTTATGATGATGATGCAGCGACGATATTGTGTAGCAGCCGTCGGCCGTTGGTTGCGACTGACATGTTATTGGGTACTGCACTAAACGCCTCCGTCGATTTCTCTCTGGTCCTGCGTGCGAAGAAATGGCGCTTCAGTGACCTCAGGGTCTAAATTCGTGGCAAATGTATGCAGCGTTTGGGATTTGGAATCGCTGATTGCGGTCTGCACACAGCAGGTTTCCCTGGATAAGCCAAAACAGGACTATGCCGTCGTCCGGTTTGCAAGCAACCGCCAGTCGAAGGGGTGGCTGGTTCAAGAACAAATGGAGGATCACGTGATTCAACGGTATATAAGGGGTGGCAGGGGAAGGTTTTCGGGGGCCAGGCGACCTCGTGCGAATGTACAACCCACCTCCCAGGTTAGGGCAGGCAGATCGTTTCGGCGATTGGATGGCGACCGAGATGTTGGGAGCAGGAGTGGGGATAGGTCACATATAACACATCACAAGTATAGTGTAGTTTGATTTCACGGTAGGGTCCACGTCCCTCAGTCCGGAAGGTCCGTCGGTAGATATTGTACACATGTTACTTGTAAATAAACTGTATAAACCCTTGTCTGTAGCTTTATTTTCTCTCATGACGTTACCAAGAGTAAGCTCAGGCAATAAATGCGACAATGAATGAGTCAGGAATAGTAGAAACGAGGACCACGTCTCTCTCATTCATTTCAATAAAATATATCCAATCTCTTTTAGAACTGAAATTTGAAAAAAAATTCGAATTGAATTTGAAACAATTGTTGGGGTTCTGTTAACTACTTTTCTTCCTTTCCAGCCAAACTAGGCTAACGGCTAGGTTCTTGCGTTTGTAAAGACATACACCACGTAGTACACATCACTGCGATCTTTGTAAAGTTAGATGTCAAGAGAGTCATTGCAAATCTATAAATTAAGCGGTTTCAATCACAACAAATATTTTCTAGCCTATGGCGCGGATAATTTGAAGCATATTTTTAATGTACGAACAATCGTTGCAGTAAATCGTCTGGCAGGACTCGCCAATTATGATTGATTGTTAGTGATTTCGAGCTCGTCCATTTCTAGTTAGTTGCGTAAGTATAGTGCATGTTTCTTCTTCGCGAGGTGGCGGTGATCTTCCTCCGCTGGATGCCGAGATCCGGCGTCCACCGACCGACGTCCAGCGGGGATTACCCCAACCAGGTATCTCCCACCACCAGGGAAGCGCTCAAGTGCAGACAAGCTTTAAGCTTCCGACCGGTCTTCCGAATGGTGTGGTAGTGTAGTGCATGTCAGTGTAAGAGTGCGTAAGTTAGGGGTGAAGATAGGGCACGGAAGAAGAAGGAAAGATCTCGCGCGAAAGACCCGTTTGTTAGGGTACTGCTCCGGCATTCGCCCGGTGTTGATTGGTGGAAACCAAGGAAAACTACCGATCAGAGCAACCATCCGTTACAACTCTTCTCCAGACAGCGATGAATTTGTCCTCGCTGACAGGCTAGTTGCGAAAATCCTGCCACCGCCGGGACTCAAACCTAGGATCTCCCAGTCAGAGGTATTACAATGACATGAGTTGACGCCCTGAGCTACCATTCCCGGCCTCGCCAATTATGTCTGAACGCACTTGTCTGTGGAAGCACCGCGTTGTCTCTCATCTCCATGTTCAGCGGATTTCTGAATAACAAGTTTTAGGAAGCGCGAGGCAACGCGGTCCCTGGCGCCGGTCCCTGGGCGCGGCGCGGAGGCCTGGCTCCGATCGCGCGGCGTAATTGCATCGCGCCGCAGCAAATGGACGGACTGCTCCGAGCGAGAGGCTGCAGGCCCCGAGGAAACGACGGCAATCCACCGCTTTATTAAGGCCCCGCGCTGCTCGCCGCTCGTTGAGGCGGAACGGCCCTTAATATCATCCCCGCCGTGCGAACGCGTCAAGCAGGATATCGCCGATGAAATACGGCTTGAAGACGAGCAGGCTGCTGTTCCTTTAAATGAAATCTGAACCGCGCCGGGAGACGGTGTACGAACCGGTCATGAAGCAACCTCACGAGCAGAATCGAGCTTCGCGAACAGCTTTGGAGGAAAAGGCGGTCTTCAATCTTCTGCGCTGCGCATGACACAAGCGAAGTAATGTCGGCTCCACACCCGTCGTAAAATTATACGGGTAAAAGATACTGAAATCGTCAATAAACCTTGGGTTCGGGGTACTACGAATTCTACGATTGAATATGTGTGAAAGACACAATAAAATTTACACCATTTCCCACGAATTATGACTTTCTCGCCGGTTAGATCACTCGGCTGCTGCCATATAAAAAGATACGAAATTTTCAAGGAGATTACGTGTTTGCGTGCTAGATATTTGCAGATAACCCAGAAAATGGTCACTGACGTACAAGTCAATAAAAACAAAACAATGCGTGAGGCAGAGAACGGAAGAAAGGAGAGAGAAAAGAATTTTATACCGAAGTAGCAGTACGATTTTATATCGTCCTGGATTGTAACACGATAAAGGTATCTCATTTTACTGACATGTTGCGTGCAACATTTTCAAATGCAAATTATATATGAAATGTTTCATTGAATTATTAGCCTTTTGCAAGTATGTCGCGGTAGTAATGATATAAAAGTGCCTGAAAAAAGTGCCCGTCAAATTTCAAGCAGAGAGGGCATCAACATTCCCTCGAATAAACACGTCATAGGAAATGAATATATTTTCTTATCAATTGTTGCTAAAATACCAGATTTCGACATGTATTCATACTTACACTTTCATGTGGGTTAGGGTGGGGATTCAAGTGTAAAACACTACCTTTGCGAAGTTTGCTATTTATATTCTCTGTAGTCTGAAAGGTGAAGAAAGAACTCTTCCTAGATTGATTGATTAGTGATTCCAGTCGTGTCAACTGCTAAGGTTATTAGTTCCGTAAGTGAAGATCATGTTTGAAATTGCAGGAGGAGTCGGTGATCTTCCCCCGTTGGGTGGCGAGATCAGGCGCCGACCTACGTCGGCTTAGCTCCAGGAATCTCCCAACACCGTTGGCACCGCCCCGATCGGAATAAGCTCTAAGCTTCCGACTGGTCTCCTGACATGTGTGGTACTGCAGTGTATGTGAGTGTAAGTGTGTGTAAGTAAGAGTTGACGATAGGGCAAGGAAGAGGAAAGCGTCGGTCCGTGGCCCGTTTGTTAGGGTACTGCTCCGGCATTCGCCTGGTGTTGACGGAAAAACCACAAAAAATTATCGATCAGAACAGACAGCCACAAGGATTCTCCTCCAGATCTCTTCCTCCAAACGTAGCTTAACATTACGTATGTAAATAAGAATAAAAACTTCAAGCTGGCTTTTTCTATAGAAATTTTTACCTTTGATTTTGTATCTATGTCTGTGAAAACTTCAATGGCCAAATATCTTCTGACGTAAGTACAATTATGAATAGCAATGCCACATAACTGTAAGAAAAATTTGACAATTTCCATCGTGTGAAATGCAATAAACAGTCCTAAGTTTACATTGCCAAAAACCCTCTAACATGCGCACACATGCAAGACACATTTTAACATCCAACAAGTCAAATATACTCTGCATTTCTATTCATATTTCACTTATCTCCTTCTTTCACATGATGACATCTTAAAGTAAATAAACAGCTAACTGCCTCGAAAGAATATGGCAGAGAGTGGACGGACAAATAGAGATACACATTCATGGCACAATCTCGAAGAGAAAATACAACGCAACGTATTAGTTCATTCACATTGGCCCAACTCCAAAACATCTCTATAATTCCTTTGTTACTATACGCTTCAAGCGATGTTTACTATACGCTTCAAACTACATTCCCAAATATATATGCATCATACAAATATATTTCTATTCTCTAGTACCTACTCCATTCCCGCCAACAATTACACATAAAAAATTAGTACTTGTCAATACTATTTAACAAACAATTAGTCATCATAGAAAGCTGAATGCAAACAGGAAAAATTATAATTTTACTAAAAATTTATTGGACCTTTTCACACGATTGGTGATCTTTCAGTTTGTAAGGACCTGCCCTTTCTGTGACAGCTCGGCATTCAGTCCGAGTGACAGTAATTATCGTGATTTTTATAACTTCATCTTACCAACTTTCAGTTTCCAATTATTTATCTAGAATTTTAAATTATATTCAAAATCTATATTAAATAAAATCGTAATCGTTTAAAATCACGTTAAATTGCCTTGTTCTATCGAAAACAATATTGTTGTGAGTAAATTGTTCAAAGAATTGTTATCTCGACCAGAAATTGATTCGTTTTATTGTTTCTGTCGAAAAATGATTTTGATGAACATTCCTTTAATATTGTAATTTCCTTCTTCATTATTCAGTTTAATTTATTTTCGGATGTGAATGGAAATGGAGCAATATTAATTTTATTTATTAACAAACCATTCAACATTTTAAATAAACTGGTAACCGACGTTCCGAAATATTGTTTTTCGGAAAGTAGAATTATTCACCGACATTTCGACTTTATTTAACATTAAACAAAAAACGATTAAAATAAAAATTCCGTGAAGTAAGTACACCAAATGATAACCATCCAATCTTCAAAGGCGAACTGATTTAATCCCTGCCTTTCCACGTACATATCGCCGGCACACTCGCGTGTCCTAAATATGATCATATTCGGAGTATCCCCAATCAGCGTTGTTAAAAGCAATCAAAGCTAAATATAGACCCACAAAGGAATCTTCTCGCATTTACGCGCCAGCCCAACTCGGACACCAAAATGAATTTCAGGGAGCTATTGCGCGGTACAGGCGCGCAGACAAAAGGTCCCGCGTACAATTAACATCAAACGCGCTCTGAAATAAGCCGCAACCTAGCGATAGACCCTGCTTCCCAACGTCATAATGGATTTTCCCACGAACGAGGTTCTCGCCAGGAAACGTGTGCGTCAGTCGCACTTTCATCGGGCCCCCATCCTCGCCGTCAGCTTCTGCCACCCACGCACTCGGTCGACCCACACCGTTCCCTTCTATTGGCCGAAACCGACCATCCCCTTCCAACCGTCGACCGTCCCATCCCCATCCTACCCAGCTCATTATTTCCTAACCTCACACACCGTTTCTACCCTCCGCCTACAGCTCACCATATATCACGTGGTCACTCCATCCATTGTCCTCCTGTCTCACGATTGTTTCCCATCGCCCGCTGTTGCGACCCGCCCACTGTCGCTCACTGTCGGTCGCCCTTTGCCCTCTATTCATTGCCAAATATGTACACTCTTGTCACATGCTGCCCACCCATGCACCCCCTGACACCTTCCCCTTGCTCATTACGTGTCGCCCAGAATGTCTTGACGCCGGAGGCCACTGCCCACCTTCCAGAGCTTAGCACGTGTCATCCCCTCACACCCTCTCTTTGCTCATTATATGTTGCCCATCACATCCTCTGCCGCTGCCCTCAGCCCTCTATCCACCACTTCGCACGTGTTCTCCAACAAACAGTCCCTGACACCTTCCGTTTGCTCATTACGTGTCGCCCACATATCCTCCACCGCTGCCCTCAGCCCTCTATCCACCACTTCGCACGTGTTTCCCAACAAACAGCCCCTGACACCTTCCGTTTGCTCATTACGTGACGCCCACATATCCTCCACCGCTGCGCACTGCCCTCCATCCACCTCTTGTCACGTGTTTCACAAAAGCGGCCTCTGATACCTTCCGTTCGACGAGGTGGCGAGGTACCCGGTCGTAGGGTACAATTGTGCCGCAAGGTAAGGCCAAGAGTAATGTACACGTAAGCTTCCGCGGCTCGAACAGTCTCTCACATCGAGATTGATATAAATATGCAATATAGGCAATTCCAAGAATGGTAATGTTCAGCAGCATATATTTTTGTGACCATTTATTATGAAGCTGAATAAGAGATACCAACAAGCAACCTTCTTTTGTGATATTTTACGGGCAATCAATGCATTATAATGAGTTTTGTTAAATTGAATTTTTTTATATGATGACGTAAACTATTAGGAATAAATAGTGTTCGTTGATTTGAAATTAGAAGTACTAATTTACTTTTGTCGGAAATTAGAGCAGAAAGTAACCATTAATTTTTAGAATACGATTTTTTAGCGTCGATAGATCTTAATCAATTAAACATAGTTAATAAAAAAAGTATTATTGTCATCATGAAACAAAAAATAATCAATACTAGAATTTTATATTAGCAGCACGCAAAACTTGCGATTACATTGTAGTGAAGCAAATTACATTATCAGCCCTACAAGCAATTATAATACTGGTATGCAAATGAAATATGTATGTCTAATTCGTTTTAGGTTTACACTCTCATACACGCACCTCAAACATTTCCAAAATAAAAGGCAGGGAATGGTACTTGAACTCTGCGAAATAGTTCGTCATATTCTCGCAATTGTTCTTTTAATTTATGCGCCAAAGATTCGAATTGCGGATTCTCATTTGCGGCTCCCACATTAGTGGGTGACTGAGTGTTATCCCTACCCGTCGTCACGGCCAGGGTTTGCACTCAAGTTGCTCGCACGCGGCTTCCGAGGTCAGTCAAAGTGAAAAACTCTGTATAAGGTGTATTAGAGAAGTAAGTTTTCTACATATAGGAGCAAGATTTGTGCCCCTTTTCAATATCGTGGGCTACAATACGAGTTTGTTTGTTGTTTTTTCGAAAAAACATCACTCTTCGCCTTAGCATGACAATACTTTCTCTGTACTACGTACTTAGTGAAAATGATATAACCAATAAAATGGAAACGTTTCTAGAATTACGTCCCTGACACTAAGTCGTTGTTAGCTAAATCACATTTGATTCAATTGATTTTAACGGACGGGAGACTTACAGCTATTAACATGTGTTATTAGTCCACAGACCAAAAGTTCAAAACGAGGCAGTAACTACACTAACATTTCGTGGTATGTTAAGCATTTTTTCGGTCACCATACAATATTACGATTTATTCTAAAATTTACATTACTGAGATAGTAAACAAATGAATACTGTTGATGCGGCATGCCATTTAGATACCGTGGAGTGTTGCTTACGATATGTCTATTTAAACAGTATTCGTGTACCGTGGTTCGAGAAACATGGATGCATTCTCCTGTACCTAAAGTTACCTAAAGAAATGACGTTTGGTGAGAGGTACAGTGGCGGCACCATCAGTAAATATGATTACCGGAGAAGAGTTTCATTTGGTGGGATGCCAAAAAAATGAGATTAATTTATCTAATATGAGTTTTTTAAATTGTACTATTAATAGTATTGCAATTAACAATCATTGTACCAAAAATTATTATGAGTTACTTATTCTAAATGGTTTGTTTCTCATTTTTTTATACAACGCAATATTTCTCTTAACAGTTGACATGAGATGAGTCGATGGATATTTACGCTGCTAAGAATGTTAAAACCCAATGCTAAGGATGTTAAATTTCTTAACACACATGCAGGTATAAGTGCACTTAACAAACCTGTAGGGTAGTATGTTAACAGAAATTAAAGACGCATGTGACCGATAAAATTCATAACGGACGCCGTACGTTAAGTGTGGTTTAATTATTTTTTGGGGTTCTGCTAAATACATAATAACAGTACAGTGTTACGAACTATCTTCTCCCATTCCTAAATCGCGTAAGCTTCTTTAAAGAAATATTTCGAGCACAGTGCATGTACTACAACTTACTAATTTTGTACTCAAGTACATTATGAACCTGCACAGTAAGTGTATATTTAGACATAAACTGAAACTAATTTTTAGAGAATTATAAGAGACTAAACTATTCTGAGATCGAGGACGAAATGGCATGCGTTCAAATATCCCCAACTGAACCGATGCCCTGATTCCCGAAATAATATGACGGAAACGCTGCAGTATAGCGGCGGAGCAGAGTGGCAAAAGACTCCGTCACAGGTTGAGAACGTCGCTTCCAAGTATTATTACCATAACATAGAACAATGTAATCTCTATATTGGCAACATTGTAATATTAGTTCATGTAAACGTCTGTATTTAAGAAAAATAAGGAACTACTGGAATTTGATTGTCTTCGCTTTTGAACCTACTCGTGTATTACACTCCATTCCCGACTTTTCAGATGTAAGGATCCACGATCTTCTAAATCACAATTACCATATTATATCATGAGTATATTCTTCGAACTTTGTTTTTCTAGTTTTACATTTTTTACGAAATCACACAAACTCGTAAGTTTTAACTTAGTGCAGTTTTTATCCTAGATTTCCTTTACAGCTTGGCTTCCTACGTATGCAACGCAATCTACACTTATTATTACAAATAGAATCCCTAATCAGGATTAAAGTGATTTTTTTATAATCTACACGCGATTGCTATACATCACATTGTGTTCAGTATCCCCTTCGCACGGCACGCTTCGCATGTTTCTCTCACACTTGTGTCGGGAAGCGCTGTTCAATTCCACATATATTGCCTCTCTCGCTTCACCGTGAAATTGCGAAGAGCGCTTCGATTAAGGCATCGGTAATACTGAAATATAACTGCACCGGAAAATATGTAGAGTGGCTGAGGTACAAACGCAATACGTATAACGAAAATAACCAGCACGACTCTTCGCCTGGGGACAGGAACAAAACCACACGCGTGCGCAAAGCAGGTCAGCGCGCCGCAAAAACGGTTATCCCATTTCATTGAAACCCGCGGGCGTCTGGCGATCCTTTGCAGTGGCGCTCGGGGGGCGCGGGCGGGAGGGCGGGAGAACGTGGGAAGGGGAAGGGGGAGGGAGGGTGGCGGCAAATAGATACTTTTTCCGCACCGCTGCGAGCGACTCGTAAAGGGCGAATCAATACCGAATCGCAAAGCGGCGTCGCTACTTTCGACAGGACGATTAGTGACGTTTCCATCGGGTTCCACCCGTGATCGGTCTCCCCACTTGCTCAACACCCGCTGCCCTCAACGGTAGACACGCCGTTGGAGTAGCCCACGGCGTATTTCCCACGGGTTTCTCCTTCTTTTCGCGGACGCCTCTTTCCGAATGCATCGCGGTGAAGTTTCTCTTTCGTCAACAACCGGTCACCTCTCAATTGGCTCAATACGAATCGAATTTTTGGACAGTTTTGTCAGAATTCCCTGATACACTTTTTAAAGTAGGTGGTGAGTGAATGGGTAATTAAGAATACCCCACAATCCAGACTCACTCACAGGTCGGATATTTGTCATGTGCGCTCGTGTTATCGGACAAGCTGGGCACGGACTCTTTTAATCACCGGGGAAGTGAAGCAAAATGTCGAACCTGGTCTTGAATTGTCAGCATCCCCGTGCTCTAGTATGTGTAACAGAAGTGACAGAAGGTTAAGGAAACTCGAGGTAAAGTCAGCTCAAGTTCGAAAAGCTGTTAGTGATTTGAACTTGAAAATTCAGAAACTTGAAGAATATCACAGGGTGTTGGAAAATATTGGTCAGGCAACATATTCATCGAAAAATATTATTTTAGAAATTAAGTGAAAATGTTCGGAAACTCTGTGTGGTGACAGAAAAGAGGGTCAAAAAAAAGAGGATCGGACGATTCGGTTTATCACGGCATCAACATTGTAACGATGTGTCGAAAGGCTGAAAATCTACGATCGCTTAATCGATTTTCAAAACGTGACGGAAAAACGAATGTACCCAATTTAGCCGGTCCTATTCCTTGACTCCCTTTGACATGTGAATTAATTGCTCATTTAATATCCGGATATACACGACACGAAAGTGCAAAACAAATTAAAATGTTTTTAAACTTAACAATCTTATTCCAAAAAGTGAGATTTTTAGATACTAGAACTGTTGCTAGAGCTTAATAGCCGCTATTTGGTGATTGTGTTGTTATGCACAAAATCAGCCCTTGTCCGTAGTTATTAGCTCTAAAAGTTCGAGTGATTTTGAGAAAAAAGAGCGATTTTTAGCAAAAACACCGTAATCACGTAAATGTAAGTTTTATCCGTTATTATATCTCAATCACAGCTTATATCAATCTGCCACGAATGAAATTTTTTGTGTTTTGAATGTGGTTATTCTTCATAACCAGTATTTTTGTTCTGGATATTTACCGATAGTGCATAACCTGATGTTGTAGTTTATATGTCCTTTGTGTTGGTTAATTTGCGCAAGCAAGAGAGAAAGAAGCAGCTAAGAAATTGGTTCTACGTCAAATGTAGAAAGAATAGAGCGGAAGAGACGTAAACCAAAGAAATAGAGGAAAGGGGATGAAGTAACAGCAAAGCAGGTTAAAGGAGAAACACATTTTAATCTCAAAGGAATCTTCAGAAGTTGTATAATTATTAACAGTCACCTGGTAACAAAGATTTGTATCTAAATTTGTCATCAGTAATGTGGAAAAAGAAAACACTGATAATAATGATAATAGCAATGGCAAAAACACCTTGATCAATAATATTTGCAATTAATGTAGTGCATTAACTTGTTGCATTATTCATGCAAATATTGTAATATTAGTGCTCCAAATAAATAATTCTGATACAAAAATTTCTCATTTAAAAAAACACCATAGTCCATACACATCCCACTTTATCCAATAATTTCCTCAACACAGTTCAAGCTTGACACTGAAGCGTTCATAAGTATTTACAATAGCTTGAGTAAGTGCACAACAATTTTCATTCTCCAAATATCTACCAATTTATGGGACTCTTTTCACTCTAGAGAAAAATTGTGTTTTTGGATAATAGTTGCATTTTTTATACCTTCAATTGTATTTTTCGTAAAATACACGGAGAAGCACACTCTCGTGCTTCAATTTATTTACCTCTTTAAAGAGGTAGCTGACGCAGTTTTATTTATTTAACGACAAAAAGTTAAAAATGAGTTTGACGTACTCTGGGTAGACGTGTAAATCTGTGTACGTTGTTTTCGGCTCTGCGATACCTTCCTCAACTCACACACGTATTTATTTGAATTATGAATACAGGTAGCAACGAGCGTTTTTGGTACAAACTGATAAGAAAATATTCGGTCGTGTAATAAAAGATTATTTTCAAAGTCAAAGCAGCAAAACACATTTTGGCTGTTATGTCTTAACACGCTCTTCGCGAGGGAATCGACTCGAGAACACGTAGAACGAGTACACCATTTAACACAATTTTTGTTTCTGGGTTATCATTTTCTAATTGGTTCTAACATAAAAAACATAACAAAACTTTACTTCCCTGCAAAAACGTTGCTTTTGTGGTAAGGAAAACAAAAAGTTAAGATTTGCATACTGTCATTAATGAAAGGTTTAAATCTTTAATGTTTATCTTTATTTAAAGGTAAAAGGGGAACTACATTTAAAATCAATAATAGATTTTAACCAAAATTCTACAAATTGATGACAAGGAAGCTACAAAAGAGTAGTTTTGCAAATTTTGTGACACTTGCGAGAGTATGTCATATCACTTTCATGAATAATTTTCCAAATATAGTCCTCCTTCATGTGATCATTGCAGGTTCCGTGGTAATGACGATTAAAATATTGCATGTCCTTATGAAAGCCCTCTCCTTGATTCTCGATACAGACCTCTCATATTCTCTTTAAAGTAATCAAGGTGGGTATCAAGGTAATGTAGTTTGAGAAACATCCTGCAGTCCATTTTCCTGTACTTTTTAACCAGAGTACTAAGTCACATAGTTCACAGCTTTATGCTTTCCAAGGAAGTCTTTAACTACTTTAAACTGATCCATGCCTCTTCCTCCTTTGCTCTGAGACGCTTAGGAAACACTTGACACTCAATAACTTTCTGGGTTCGAGGTTCAACGAAAAAAGCTTCAACTTTTGCTTTTGGGAACAGATTGGGAGAATGTTTTGGAAACAGATGTAGAGATGATTGAATGCTGCATATTCCTTGCCCAACGCTGCTCCAAATTACTTAATCAGTCCCATTTTTATGTTCAGTTATGGTCATTAGTACTTTTCGAGGGTCTACAAATGGCTCTCTTTGATGTTGTGATTCCCCACAGTGAACTCTGTATGTTTAGGCCAAAATCGTTTACGGTGGTGTACTTTAGTGTCCTTCTTATTCCACTAAGAAAGATAGTAAGGAAACTTAGTAACTATTCCTTGAAGACCCCTCAAAAAGGCAATAATTTTGAAATCTCAAAACCGTCCCAACAATTTTGTTCATATTTAAATGAATTTAACAATATCCTCACATTGAAGTACTCTTCTGAATAATTCCTTATTAGTATCAGACGTATGAAGCACATAGTAATTTTTATCCAAATAATACTTTTCCACGATAAGAAAAAATCTATTAACAAAGTGTTACCAAAATAGCAGAAAACATTCAAAAGCTGGCAGTCATGTAAATATCATTGGCCACAAAAGCGAAGTTTCAGAGGTATAACTACTATTTTCTTTATACTTACTACTCAATTAAACAGAAATCAATCATGTCAAATTAGAAAAAGAATTTTTTTGAAAATGTGTTTCATAGTGTTATTTGAATAACTATACTCCCCACTGAGCTCAAGATAACGTGCACAGATAGTGAAGCTACATTAGTTGAAACGGGCAAGAAGGCAGATGCCATAGTTAATTTTGGCAAATAATTAAATGTAATTCCGCAGTAAATAATCATAGAGACATTAAGTAAGTCGGGAATAGATACACATGTTGTGTAATGATCGTTCGTTAGTATCAGGAAATAACAGTTCGTGTAGGTCTTTAGTTTTCAAATATTGAGGATTTTACATCAGGGGATCCTCTCGGAAGTGTTGCAGGAGCTCTCCTTTTCATAGCTTTCATAAATTATCTTCCAGAAAACATACGTTCGAAAGTACGTTTATTTGCTGACAACTTCAGGTTATCCCGAGTAAATAAATCTAACGAAGATTAAATAATCCAAAAGCATTCGTAACACTTGCGGGATGGGATCAAAATAAATGGCATGGAAATAGCGGAACGAAAAGGAAACCAATAACATTTGGTCAGTGTCGAAATCATGCAGTATCAGGTTACTATTTCAGTAACGAGTTTTTCCACGCTTCTCGTCGCGTAAGTATCTAGGTTAACCCTGCTCAATGTGGTGACTTGGTTGAATACAGACGAGAGAACAATTTTATTTGAAATTAGAATTAAATAATGCAATTTAGGCTATTATAAGTTTGCAGTCCTGTTGAAAACAGAAAAATGTGACACGACAGAAAAATCCAGACCATGACAACGAAGGAAAAAAGAAATAATAACAACAACAGTAATAATAATAATAACAATAATAATAACGACAATAAATAATAATAATAATAATAATAATAATAATAATAATAATGACAATAATAATAATGACAATAATAAGTCGGCCCCGTGGCGCAGACTGTTGCGGCAGCCGTCGTCTGCGCCGACGATGCTGCAGGTTTGAGTCCTGCGTAGACATGGTCGTAGTTGTGATGACCCTTCACCTCTCATCATCATACTATCATCTTATAATGTCGTAGAGAGGAATACAGCTGAAAGGCTGATCCATGGAAAGTTACACACGTTAATCGTGTAGCGTGGTCAGTAATGGCCTACACGCCAATAATAATAATAATAATAATAATAATAATAATAATAATAATAATAATAATAATAATAATAATAATAATAAATAATATTATTATTATTAATTATTGTTATTAATATTATTATTATATTGAGCCAATTATGATTTATATATGCACATTCATTAATCGTTTTACCACTGCCCTGCTCTCGCTATCCTCTTCCCTGCTACAAAAAGGCTGATCTTTAAATATTGTGACTCTTTTTCACAGTGGTGCATTAAACCTAATATAACATAAATGCTCGTGTAAGCCACCAACGCTTAAGAGTCATGTACTAGTATGAATGTTCACTGTTCTGGAATGGCACTGGAATGGATTGTCACGTATCGGTATTTCAAAGAAAATTCAGAAATTTTGCAGTCGATAATTTTGCAACGTGATCGCTGTAGATCATGCGGCGCGTCACGACTATCTGCAATTGCCGCTTTCCCACCAACAAAGAGTCCATGGATGCGACAGCACTCAGCGAGTGCGGCCACCGGAACGCTCCCCACCCATCCAGCCACCAACGTGGGCTCTGGTCTGCAGCTCCCGTTGCCGGAAAGCCGAGCTCTAACGATCCAGAAACTGCGCGTCGGCTTTTTCGGGAGTTAAAATACCTACATTGATTCGTGTCTGAGATTTTTACCCCCAAGAAACCTTTCGAATTAGCAATTCAGAGGGGCGGCCCACACTCCGGTCACTTCGGTAGTCGCTTTCAGCAAAATAAAAGGCATACACTGCACACGGTTCGTATATTGGCAACCGTTTTAACTTCCGTCAATTTTAGAAAGCTTATAAATAGTACTACAATTTTTAATAAATAAATAAACGTGTGCATAAATACAACATCACCTCGAAAAATAACATTTTAAACAGAGCAGATATAGTAAAAACATTTTTGTTACTTTTATAAGTAAAAAGTTTATTTTCCAATTGAATACTGCAGTAGTCAGAATACCCGTCTTGTGGGTTCATGATACCGAAAAAGTATTTTCGGTAATCCATCTGTCCGTCAGTGAACACAGTACCGCCTAAACCATACACAGGATTTACACCAAATTTGTTATTTCCCGATCGATCTGACTGATGGAATCCCCCAATTCAAAACTGATATTTTGATTTGGGGCTACTTTGCGTGAAACTCAAAGGACGTTTTCGAAATTTTTCTCAAAACTGGCTTGAAATTTTTGTTTAAAGCTTTCTCTAATATAGCAGGAACGCTTATAAAACTGGCCTAAGTCCAAAAATCTCTGAACATTAAAAAATTGCAAATTTTTAAACGATTGTGTATACCTCTAACAACTACAAATGAGAAGATAGACATGGTTCCCTTAGGTAAATCTCCTCTCCAGAATCAAAAATATCGGGACCGTCACTAATAAAGTACATGCCGTTGTAGCACCACTAGTTCTCTTTGATGTGCATCTCTTTTTCTCATGGTAACTCCGGTCCTCCTACAAATCCGCTAACATGGCAATCCTTCCGTCTCCCTTTTTATAAGAAGAGAAAGGGAAGGGTTGGCATGCTAACGGTAACCTGTCCTTTATACCTAATAAGTACTAGTCACACAGATAATTTTACAAGCGTGTTCATTATGGTAGTATATAAACAATCTATACCGACGTTTACTGCAATGAAAGAAAAGAAATGGCGAAGTTGAACGATTTGGCAATGTGTTCACATTTATAAGGGTCTCAACACCTAACATATTTGATATGTGTAATATCAATATCTATATATATATATCTATATATATCTATGTATATATATCTATATATATATCTATATATCTATATATATCTATATATATCTATATATATCTATATATATCTATATATATCTATATATATATCTATATATATCTATATATCTATATATCTATATATCTATATATCTATCTATCTAATCTATATATCTATCTATCTATATATCTATCTATCTAATCTATATATCTATCTATCTATCTATCTATCTATCTAATCTATATATCTATCTATCTATCTATCTAATCTATATAATCTATATATCTATCTATCTAATCTATATAATCTATATATCTATCTATCTAATCTATCTATCTATCTATCTATCTATCTAATCTATCTATCTATCTATCTATCTATCTATCTATCTATCTATCTAATCTATCTATCTATCTATCTAATCTATCTAAGTTATAAAATATCCAATTATCAGTTATTTTCGTTCCATAGGTTCGATTTTTACAAATAATCAGTTGGTTATTAGGCATTCCCTTGAACGTATCAACGTTCTGAAACAAACATTGCCTGGCACCCCTCATTAACTCTTAGTGGTCAGGTCAAGCTCTCAATCAGAGAGCAACGAGAGGCGGGCAGGGTATGGTATTTACGACAGAAAGACGAGTCAAAGTTCAAATAAATAGTAGGCAAATGGGTTCACACAACATTAGAGCTCAGGAAATCGTTTCAGTAATTTAGTGTTTCTAAAAGGGAGGGCAGTTACTCTAACCCAGGCGTCCGAAACAAATTGTCAATATTCCAAAACGTTTAAAACGTTAGCGTGCATCTGATGTGCCGTCCAGTGGAGCTGCACTTAACGAGATATGCGTAAATGCAGAGGAACTATCCAACAGCTTAGGAAAGCGCACAAATTCCAAACAGTATTTTAATTTCTCGCCATACCTACGTAGTGAAGATAAATTGTTGTAATGCAACAACGGTAAGTGACAAGTAACGGTAAGTATCGACAAAAAAACTCGTATTGCGAAAACCTGATATCAAAAAAGTGGATCAATATAATTCCTATGTAAAATAAATTACTTCCTCTAACTCATTGTGTGATCAGAATTAACGTTCTGGGTCTCTTTGATACCGAAAAATTCGTTGTTCTCAATGCATCTGGTCGTCCATCCGTAAATAACACTAGCACCAAAATGGATCAAACAATTTTTTCCCAAATTGATATTCCCAGATCGATCTGGCCGAAATGGTGGTCCTACTAGTTTGAAACGGATATTTTGATTTGTCGGGGAACTTTAAATGAAGTCTCAACATTCAATTCTCAACATAGTCTTACTATTTTCTCAGAAATAGCACCAACATTTTTAATTAATATTTATCTCGGATAGAGCAAAGGATGCTTAAAAGAATGCCTCGATCTCATTTGCATTAAACTACGAGGATTTTCGAAAATTCAAAATTTCTTCGTCTACAAACAAATGCGATATTGAAGACAAATTTGTAGGACTATCTATGTAGACTATTTTTTATTACCAGTTTTCGTGAGCGTTTGCGTAAAATATCAGCAAGTTTTAAACAATGATCTTCTCTCAAACCGTTCCAATTTTTATCTTTAAATTATTTTCCTCGGATCTAGCATTAGCCGGTAAATAAAATACCGCCGGTCCCGTTTTCGGTAGTATTGTATGCACATTTTGGATTAATAGTCACACTTTGAATAACATTCACACAACTAATAATCACACATCTAATTCATTGCGAAATGTCTATTTTATTATCAAGAGATACGGAAAAGTGCTGGGGAATATACTGTACCGAAATGTATTGAAATTTACTATTTGACGTGAGTTTTAACTTGCATTTTTGGTTATCTAGTAACCTCCATTTGCAATGTCTGTTACGTTGATCAATAATGATACGTATAAGAATGTAAAAGTTATATACAATGAAATGTGAAAATAATTCGAGCGCATTTTGTTCAACGAGAATAATGACTCTCACTCCACAATTTGAAAATCTAAGATACTTGAATCGATATTTAAAAGGGAAATTTTTCAGTAATGTAGCAAATTGTTTATTTTACTATTATTTCCTGAGGTTACGTTTTTAGTGCTCCGGGAAAATATACTATATTTTTTTCATCTTTCCAGAGGTCAATTGCTATTTTAATCAATAAATTAAGTTTCTTTTACTTCTATTCTTTGTATTTAAAGTGCACAGCGCGTCTCGGTGGGTGTGGTTAGCTTCCTGGCCGCTGAATCCCCAGTGCGTGGAATCGATCCCGGCTGAAGGGCGTGGATTTTCGAAGGGTGGAAAATCCCGCAGTGACAATGTCATGCGTGTGGCATGTAAAATAATCTTGACAGGTGCCCGGCAAAATTAAATCCCTCCGGAAAATTCCCGTCCTAACGAGATATCACGTTCTCCCAACCAGGTAGTTCGGCTATAGTTTACTGGAATCGACACCTGGCGGAGAAAATGAGTCACACCGAGGCGTTAACGAGGGACGTCCACAGGGCGCGCCTGCGCGGAAAAGGTTCCCTGCACTTGCGCTGGGGTAGGCCCCGAAGGAAGACTGTCGAATACACAGGTGCGTAACTATGGCCAACAGGCCGCGACTTCGAAAAATTAATCCACAAATGATACAAAATACACGTTTAGCATAATAAACATGTGATTTAATTTATTCGAATGTCAAAGAAAATAATATTCAAATATTTTAACTATTTTTGGATTAATGAATTGTGATATTATGGGATTCAACACGAACCGTGAGCGGAAGAGTTTGTAAAAGAGTACCTCCATTTGAAATGTCTGTCTCGTTACGATCAGGAAAACAATGTAAAAGTAAAATTAAATGCAACGTTAAAATAATTCGAGCGCATTTTCTTCGAGAATAATGACACAACTGCTGAGATTATATGAATTTCTAAAGCGCGGTAATCTTCTTCACTTCTAATTCGGTGACCAATATTTCTAAAAGTTAGGTACATAACCTCCGACCTCAGCAGTCATAAATCTTGGTCTACCCTCAGACTCGTCGTAAAGAGGGGCAACATTGAAATTTTATTATTTTATTTTGGATTATTTTTTTTTTCTTTTTTGGCACAAAAACGTCTTATTTTGGCACAAATTATTGTAATGGTAGCAGGTCTCCGTGCAACACGTACGTAGGTGGAGAATATTACCGACTCGCAGCGACAGCGTTACAATGGCATTTGTCGAAAATAAAGTATCACAATATTAATTTATGGTTAAGCAGTGTGGTATTTTTGTAACGTACTGCAGAATACACTCCAAAAATAATTTTATAATATATTTTTAATAAATACGATTTGAAAAGGCTTACCTCTCGAGTAGCCATTTGAATGCCAACTTCTACGAAAAGTTTAAACAATTCGTATGCAAAGTTTTCACCAAAACGTGACTAAAACGTTTTGCGTATTATGAAGACGCGCTTGCGTGGAAACCATAGAGAATAGAGGCTATATATTTGCGCTTCGACAATTTCAGAAAGTCGTATAGATTGAAAAATAAGCTCAAGTAAGTATACTTGTGCCCTGATGTAACTGGAAGAGACTGTTATGTTCCGCATGTAATGTATATATTGTACATAATAACCCCCGAAAGCCGAAGGGCCGAAAGAGTAAGAAATAAAATTTAAAAAAAACTTGTACTGCTCATTTACGTACCGATTCATCTACGACTATCTTGAATCTATACGACTAACTTGAATCTATATTGAATCTACATCTACTTTGATAATTGCCAAATGCGATTACACGTCCTTGTCTCTTGAACTGAACATTTCTTATCACACAAAATCATCAACAATAGTAAGAATTGCAGTTATTGTTTTTGTTGATTGTTATTGTTTTTTATTGTAGCTTGTAGAAAACCCAACTATTTTAACAAGCTAATAAACTATTAATTTTTTCCCGCGTTAGTTTATACCGATAGGAAAACGTCGTCGCAAAGCACTATCTACACGGCAACAATTAAGTATTGAGCAAGTGAATAAGAACAATTGAGAAACGATCGTAAAGAGGAGTGGCAAGCTCCCGCGAAGGAGCGAGTGGGGCCGGGTTTCCTGGCGGGCGGGCCATCGCGGCGGCGTGCGGCGCAGCAAAGGAAGGCGGTGCGGTTTTCCCAACCGCAGCCTTCCGAACCGCAGGCATTCAATGGCCTCCAGCGCGCTTTATTTACCTTCGGCCGCGATGCGCCGGAACCTCGGGGCCACGCGTTTCCTCAACCTTTGCCTTGCGAGAGGCACCGCGTACGTGAACTTTATCGAATGTTAACGCCAGGGATAGAAGTAAGAGCCAAGGAACAAAAGTGGAATATTGGAGACGGTGTTGTCAGGTTACAAGAAAAGGGAGAATTCAAAATCAAAGAATAGAAATAATGTGTCCTGGAAAATCAACCTTATAACTGATAGAAATAAAGTCTCTATTATGGTATGGGCATTTACGAAAGTTGGACAATGAGCGACTGCCAAAGAAGATGTGAGAATACCATCCTGACGAAAGAAGGTATAGAGGAAGACCGAGGATGAAGTGGGAGGAAGACCGAGGATGAAGTGGGAGGAAGACGTAAGATAAATGATAGCAGCGCGAGGTTGCCTGAGCAGATCGAAAGAAATGGAGATTAGGCAGCGAGTAACGGCGAGAGCTTGATCTCGCCTCCTAATGAATACTGATACTACCTCCTAAGTCTGTGAAAATACCCTTCAAATATGAGCTACGGGTGAGGAAACTCCGACAAAATATTCATTTCGCATACTATTAGTGTCTACCGTTCTGCTTCTTCTCTTTCGCGTCTTATACTTCTCTTTTTGTTATTCTTTTTTATTTTTCTTCTTCGGTTCTTTTCTACCATCCGTAGAGCCACTGCAGCACAATTCGACCCCTGGCCTTGAAGTCCACGCGCGATGGCGCATTCTTCTAGATCTTGAAGCAAGGCGAATTGGAAAGCCATCGGCCCTGACGGCGGGAGAAGTTTCACGAAGACCGAAGAGGATCGCGCGCGGTTCTTGATTGAAGTAAAACTCTCGGATACTCAAGAGGATCTGAGGACAGCGGGGAAACAAACACGGGAGCGGTCAAACTCTTAGAATTCACATCCAGGCGAAAGCCTATATTTCATATGCGGAAAAAAACGGCTATGATATTGTAACGTATTAGCCAGCGTGCCTCGTGGCATCTATTTGGGGACGCTTGGTAGAGGATTAGCCTCGCCACAGGAAGGAGAGAAGGGTTTTTCCGTAAAGGCAAGAACGCGGAAACAGGAGACACAAGGCTTTGGCGTCTTCCGGCTTACAGAAACTCTTCACTGTTATAACAAGCGAGGGAGTGGCGTGACGTAGTAGGTCACGTGAGCCTCGCCTATATAACAGACTGTACAGAGCCAGTGGGTGGGTTCTGGAGACAGTGGGAGAACCTCGTGCGTGTGCACAAACTTGGCGCCACGACGGTGCATATGCGAGCCAGGCTCGCGAGGCTCGAGTCACTAGTTGACGAAGCCTGCGGACTTTATGTCCTTGGGTGACTGCGGTCACGGGGGAGCGATGCTGTGTGCGTGCTCCGAGGTGAAGAGTGGTTGAGTGCCACGATTCACGCCGATTCTCAATCGGATAAGATCGCTCCTGCGATCGAGGCAAACCAGCCGTTGGTGCGCCAGAACGGACTTTGTGTCCCAGCGTGACATCCGGTCACGGAAGCTAGGCTTTGTGCGCGCTTCAGAAGTAGGAGTGGCGAATGCCACAATCAAAACGATCTTCAATCGGGTTTGGATCGCTCCCGCGATCAGGGGATAGTAGGTATATCAGAGCTAGGGTGTAAGTAGGATATTAAGTGTATATATTTGTTTTGTTTTCTTTGTTAATAAATATATTGTTATACGTAAGCTCTGTGTCTGTGGTCGCTGTGAGTATCCATGACGTCACAATATAAACATTCGGTGTTGCTTGAAGTTTTATAAAAGGGGGGAAAACGTCGGAACGATATCACGCGTTCCAAAATATTTGACGTTTATGTTTAAAATGTAAAAGTTTGATTATTATTGATTGAAATTATTGCAAACAGCATCTAATCTGTTAAAATTGTCCTATAATTAGTTAAGAGAGAGAACCACTAAATAAATAACGTTTTCAGTATAAATGGAATACTTTTTCTTGCCTGGCAGGGAACTTTGACCCCTGATAATCTCTACTGCTTCAAACTTAGACCACTTATCACAATATTTCCTTTTGTGTTGTTGAGAGATTTGTAAGTTGCGTCCCAATCTACATAGTAAGTGCACGTTTCAGTGCCTTCACTGACGCAACAGTCAATAAGAATAGAAATGTTTGAAACGAAAATCAGTCCACCAACAGAGATGCCTTAATTGTTACTTTTGTCATTGTTTACTAAAAGAATGTGAAGTAAAAACTAGGGTAAATATTATTTCATGATTTGGGAAGTAATAGCGAGGCAAATTCTAAATAAGTCAGTAGGTAAATGTTTTTATTTTTTGCCAATACGTAGAGAAACATAACACTATAAATAACATCTTTAAGTTGATTCATTTTCCTTCGAAAAATGAGTGCAGCACAGTCGCGATTACGAAACCTTTTCCGTTATTTAATTTTGATATAAAACTGTTATTTGGTAGTTATGTCGTTGTTCGCCCAGAAGCGATCTTTTATTTTTAAAAAAACATTAATCATTTCGATAGACTTTTGATAATTTTGATAGTTTTACTTTTATGAATGTTTTAATCTTGAGCAGAAAAAGCCCTTAACAAAATAAAACTAGACGTTGTCCGAAGAAAAACGTTATATTCAATTAATGTTTTTATGCAATGTTTTACCGGGGGAGTAGTGAATTGCGTAGAGTAGATGAAGATCAATGAAGGGTTATGACATCAACATATCACTGAAACTTTGTTGAGGCAATTGTAAGACACCTATCGTATAGGTTCTTTATTAGGATATTCGTTATTTTTGAAAGACTGGATTTTTTCATTTTCCCGCAAAGTATACTTAAAATTATAAAATCAGATATGACTTGTATCAGCGATTGAAGATACCAACTCTTTACGCAGGTCATTTGAAGTTTTATATACAATAATAATGTAATGGGAAACATCCAAGAAAAGTCAACTTTCCGAAATTAAGAAACACCGTATTATAAATATTGCTATTTCATTGTATCACATTCTGTCGTCTCCGTATTTTACATAGTTCTAAATAAATATTCATTTACAAAAATCGGTTCCCAACTTTCTGTCCTCCATTGTCTCCCCCGTGAAACTGGAGATACAAACAGTGATGCATGGTTTGGCTTGTTAACTCCGCTTTAAGTATGTTAGTAAACACAAGGCACACTCCTCGTTATCTTCTCGAACATTAATGTCAACGTAAACAAGTTTTCCCCAGTAAATAGCGAGTTATGTTACTATTTTAAACATCTCGGTAAAAAGGGTTACTCTCACTAGATTCTGATTTCTATGACTTAAAGGAAAGGGTTTAGGATGTAATATTCATCATTAATTATACATTGTTGTCATATTTTATTAAGCAAAAGCTAGAAATTTTGTTAGTGAAGAAAATAATATTAATTCTAAAATGTTTTAAGACATTCAATTGTTAAAATTTTAAAAGATAAAAACAGTTGTCTTCAACACCCCAAAAAAAGGGCCGGAATAATAAAGTACCTTTTATAGAATGAGAGTTATAAAGTAAAACCAGTTTTCAAGCTATAGGAAATAGACCTAGTAACATCCGCGTCCGTACCAAGACACTGGGGGAATAAATAAATAAAAGAAAATAAATAAATTAAATACAGAGAGGAGGGAGACTAAATGAACAAAATAGAAATGAAGAGTAACCATGTACATATGACGTTTCAGTTCATTAAGACAGTGTCCGATCTATTTGTAGTAATAACCAGTTGCTAAGCAATGAATATAGCTTTGCTAAACCACACTACCATACTAGTAAGTTACACACTATGACAATTGTTTTTACAGTCAATGATAATTTCCTACGATTTTCAACTTTCCCTGTGAATATTTCTTTCTGTATTTTCCCTCGCGGATGTCTATATTTTTCCTGTTGGCACTAAATACAATTCCTCGAAAATATTAAGTTATATTTCCTGATGAAATAATAATAATAATAATAATAATAATAATAATAATAATAATAATAATAATAATAATAATAATATCTATAAAATGTTTGTGCCATGTAAATCAGTGATGTGATAACGTTCACTCCATAGTTCAGTGCATCCTCACACACAATATATTCTCCTAACTTCGTCCGAGCTGTAGATGAGTTTACTTCTCCTCCTGAATCAGATATGGCGCTTTCTACACGAGTTACCAAAGCCACATCCAGAACAGACTCAAACAGCAACATTACGCAAACAGGCGCAGATATACATTCCCTTTCACGCTGCGACCATTTATCGCACACAGTTGGTCAATAATAAATGAAGTTATTTAATACAGATTGGCAAACATTTTAGAAAAGCACATTAATATTTGCAGGGATAATTGTATGGCTTCGGCTCACGGTAGTAGAAATTACCCCGGAGATACAAAGTTATGAGTGATGTTTGAACGATGCACTCATACATACTCGTATATTATATTATTCCATATTTCTGGCATTGACATATTGTTCAGTCCATTTCACGAAAGAGACCAATTTAATTATTATTAATCACCGAATCAATCGATGTACCCATGTAATGTCAAATTAATAAAGAGCCAAATGAATAAGTTGGTGTAACAAAAATTAAAAACGCAAAAACATGCGCAACATGTATATATACATACATATAATGCATATATATATATATATATATATATATATATATATATATATAAATACATTCCAAAAATTCTAAACACTTATTTTTAAAAAATTCAAGTCATTTACTGATAAAAAAAGAAAAAGAAAATTGAATGTGACGTATGCGAGAAATGTGTAACACCTTGTTTTTACATAAAACCAGAAAAAAAAGGTGAAAGAAACCAAAACACTTTGGAATGTTTAAAAAGGGAACCGTAAAATTAATAATTTCTTAGGAATGGAATTTGCGTGATGTTAAACTGACTGTTAATTACGTTCGTTGGCATTTGCATTTTCAATTTCTAGACAAAGGTAGATCATTCCGGGATGAATAAAAAGATAACAAAATCATTGACTTCCTGCTAAAAAAATTATTTTTTACAGTAAATCAATTTTCATTAGCCTTTCGACAATATTGTTTTTAAAAGATATTTATCAGTGTTCTTTTAGAAATGAACTAATTGTAATTGGCTCAAGATCTCATGTTTTAAAATGAAGATGAATCGTGAATAAAACTGCTGAATCACTGTGCTTATTAAATACATTCAAATGACAGTCAAACTCTTAGTCGCCACAATAGTACACAAATATGCAAATATTTCGCTCATGAAAACCAGTCAAATACATTTTGATCTTCCAATTATATTTCTAATTCACTAATATTCCTGATTAAACTAAATATTTGAAGTAGGCTCATCGGGCACAGACAAAAGTAGTGATTTTAACAGCTAAAAAGACTTGTTAAAAAAGAATTTCAAATGAACTAATATCTTGTAACTCACCAGAAACTCAGGATTAGCATGCATCAGCGAAGCGTCAGAATGTACTCACCTGGAACAAGATAAAAGTAGCATATACAATGAACAATATTGGCCCCAGTCTCATTCGTTTCGCCAAATGCAAAATGTGTCTTATTGTAGCTGCAAGACACGAGCTTAAAAAAACATTATTTTACTGCTGTGAATTACGTGTGTGGAACAAGCTTGTGGACATGAAAAACGCAGGCCTCGGCGTATGACACGCAGTTAGGCATCTATTTTTAAACCGTCTGAGGGGAGAACTTGGCGAGGTCTGTCAACGTTAAAACTAGTTCAATACAAGCCGAACACCAACAACATTCCTCACAATACTAGAGCAACACACGCGATACATTAATTATTATTAGAACTGTGACTGAGACTGAAGTTGAATTGTGAAAGTCTGATATGAATCCGAAGTGTAAAGGTCGAAGAGCCAACTAACTACACACGTGCCTGTTTGAAACACCGTTGCAACAGAAGCATTGTGTTGTAATATGTTCATTCCAATTATTATTCAATAAGGGTCTATTCGGGATTATTGTTTTATATAGTAAATGTATAATATTATTGTTCAATCTTTAACTTTTCCGATTCATCTTCGCACATCGCGTGTTGCATTACGCCGAATAGAATTGAACGACCTTCAAAATTAAAACGTCAATATCCGATTCAACGTGACATGTGACTCCAACAAATACAACGCTTTTAGGTTATTTGTACTTCAAAGGAAATAACATTGTCATTTCCGGAGTTTTCTAAAACGTGTTTAATAAAAGTAACACATGAACACCTTTCACCTCCCTTCGTTCAAAATGAGGCAGAGCGGTTCCTTCCTCTCATTTGAACAAGCAAACACGGGCGGAAGGGCACAAGGTAAAGAGAGCGATAGGTGTGCGCACAGGATGAATCAGGGTGGCCCTGACCCCCGTCTTTCAAATTTCGCAACGGACCCCGTGGTCCTACTAAAAAAACAAATATTTTGTCTCCGCAATAAGATCAGTTGTTGATTTCCCCCTTTTTCAAGCTGATAATTTGTGGATTTGGGAAACACGACATTTTTGAAAGAGGCTCTCCAAAGCATCTGGAATCTCAATAGTATTAATTGCATCATTAAAATTATGATTCGATTCAGCTCGTAGTATATTTTATTTATTTTCTAGTACAATGTGTCTAATACAAATGTTTAAAAAAACGTGTAACGGCAAGGGGAGCCCCGAAAGGCGCAGAAATGCAGTCGGCCGCCTCTCGTTTGAGGCTGCGCACGCCTGAGGCGGGAGCAACGGCAC
>BOPP01000124.1:3133833-3170241 GCA_017312745.1 Gryllus bimaculatus | reverse complement strand
AGCCAACGGGCACAGAAAGAGCGAGGGCGCGCCGGCAGGGGCCAGAACACGAACGGCGACCGGGGCGGGGGGCGCCTGCTGGGAAATTGATGAGTGCGGGCTGGGCGCGGGGCCGGGCGTGGGCGCACAGCAGCTGTTTGGTTGCGCAAAGCGCCGGCGTGCGGCTCCGCCGGGCGTGTTGGCGCGGGGCGGGGGAGGGGAAGGGGGGCCGGGCGGAAAGGACCGGGCGGGCGGCGCGTCGCGCGGGCGAGGCCGTACCGCGGGCAGGGCGCATATCGAACGGCGGCCCAACTTGAAACCCGCTCCAGCCGCGCGCAAAGGTCAGGAGCAGGCCGGCGTGTCCGCCGCCCCGGGGCCGCCGGCGCTCGCGCCTGCGCCGCCTAATGGCCGAAGGCTCTTGCCAGCTCCGCGGCCGCTCCTTTCGCGCTCAACGCGGCTTCATCATCCGAAACAGAGCCACTCGCCTACAAACAAAAGCAGCACGCGAGCGGAGGAGGTCGAAGGGCAGGTGAGGGCGTCAACGAACCCTAAGCTAGGCCTGCTAGTAGTTCTTCCCGTCGCCATCACCAGGCGAGCATTACCAACTCTGAGAAACTTATTAAAAGTACATTTTTTATGCAGAGAGATGCAGAGGGAAATAAGGTCAGAATATTACCGAACATAGTAGGTTATATTCAATAGAACACAAGTATTACGCACACGTATTTCGTGGTGTTCAGTACTGAAATTGCGCTCCAATTTAAACGTACAGAGATTCGCATTTTCACGCAACTTTCAAAAGTTTGGCTCACTGATATCTTTTGAAATCATAAAATATGCGAGGAACGAACTTGCGATAGTGAAACCTAGCAAGGAAAATTACAATGTGGTATAAGGTAAGTTTTTTGGCTGAATATTCTGCGCAGGTCGCACTAGTAAAACAAGCAGTGAACATGGTAAATATATGATTTCTTGTTGTTGTTTTTTAAATTCATTCTAAATTAAGAGAAGAATTGGACTGATTGTCAAGAAACTCCCACATGCGTATATTGATAGGCGTGCCTGGGGGAGGGGAAGATGGACCATGCCTCCTCCCTGAAAATTAAAAAAGGTGCCCTGTATCCTTTCGTAATAAAGCATTTTATATCCGTAAATATGATCCACACCTGACTTTCCCCTTTTTTAACCAGACAGTTGCGAAAATGATGCACGACATTTCGGGAAGATTCTCTCCAAACCTTCTGTCTACCCTGCAAATGATCATTAGTTATATTCTCCTTTTAATTTTTTTTACTAATAAAATATGTCTTATAAATAACAAAGTAAGGGAAAAGGGAGCACAACAATGTTGCATCCTCCCCCTTCGTCTTGTTTTAGATTGCGCTTGCCAACGCATGTACTATTTATGAAATGTGTTCTCTCAACGACCTTTTAAGCCCTGTTCACATACTCTTCGTGTGCCGCGGCCCCAGATAGCTTACGAAGCAAAAGAATCATACGTTACCTTAGAAGTGCGCGAAACATATGTTTAACGTACGAGTCGAGCCAGTCGTCCATGCGTACGCAAGGACGACAAAAGACGAGCGATTTTTAACACACTGTTTTCAAAAGACGTTTCGCATACACTTCGAAATGTTCCGGGCACGTTTCGTAGTTTTTCGCACACAATTAGAATACAAAAATAGCTGTCTGGCACACAGTAAACATGCCCGAGAAGTCGTGTTTCCAGCACTGCGTGTTCAAAATGATATTTTATCGCCCGTTATCACGTTTGCACTTCTGCTCTCTCCCTTCGAGTTTGTAAGGAAATAAGCGGCATACACTTCCTAGAACAACTTTCAGTTGGTATGAGACGCTTGAAAGTATCTAGCTTGCTTGAAGGTGTAGTGGCGAAATTCAAAATATTTTTGAACAATTAGTGTCTCAAATTTTGAGGCATGAGGAGGAGTAGAAAATGTATAGGAAACGTTTTCATATTTCGCCATATACACACTACAATTTATCAGGAAACTCGAGAAAACAAGTTTTCCTACTGAACAGGAAGTTTCATGGAAGGGAATTATGACGGAAGAACACATTTAGTATTCCGTGGTCTACTAAAAATAACATGCGGGTCGAGGAGTTTTGTAAACTTGAACGATGCTCGACCATTCGTGGAAATGCACTTTAGTTCTCAACAAGCATTTACAGGCAATGCCGTCGTGAAAGTTGTATTGCAGTGAAGCAAGGGGCCTTCGCCGGTGAACTCCGGGCAAATGTGTATATATTACTTACAAATTCGTAACAATTTGATACGCAACAAAAAATATAGCGCAAGCCTGTCTAAATTTTCACCTTGGAACATTAGTTTGTCTTGGGTATTAAATTGTTGTAAATATGCATTAATTTATACGAGCTCGTTTCCAGTGCAGTGTATATCGTAATATGTTGGATATCTAAATAAGGCGAATATATAGCACATAGCTAAATCGCACAGGGCTAAAATATTCTTTGTAGTACTTCCTTAGGAGTGGAAGTAAAGTCGTCTGTCCCAAGTATGTTTACTGCATGTAGAAGATCCTGAAACCTAAAAGAAGCCCCTAAGATAAATTCAAATCGCGTGTCTCGTCGCTCGAGTAACACATTTTTCTCCGCTAGATGGTGAAAGGAGCTTAGCGAAATTCGTGTGGTCAAACAAAAGAACGTGTCTGATAGCCTGAGTATCGCAACGTAAAACACATAATAACGTCAACTTTTAGCGCACGCAGTGCTCAGAGGGAAGTGGTCCCATATTTTTCTTCAGACATAGTGGGCCACATTTCACATCCATTGCATGGCATTTCCTGCCTCTTTGGTAAATTTTCATCGACTCGACGCCGAAACTAATAATGTGTATTGACCTCATTATGTTTTTTAAATGCCGTAAAGCTGAGCTGAAGAATTTAAGCACTCACCAGGAATGTGAAATCTGAATAAAAGTGTTTAAATTACTATTATTACGAATGTATGGTTATTAAGAGCAATGGATTAGGTTGCTACACTCCAAATGAGTGTTAATACTCGTATTTAGGAAATTATTTGCAATTTGCTTCTTAATTATCCTGTAAGTAATTCAACTAAGCTACAGTCTTAACAAAATGACATTTTTCTTGCTCTCCAAACAAAACAGTACATTATTTGTACTTAACAAGAGGAAGTTCTTGAGTTTTACATCTATTACACTTTTCTACATCCACTCATAACGTTTTGCTTTCTCATATACTACTACGTGATACAGATGACGCATTGTAACAATGCAGTGAAAAAAGGCGATTTTTCGAGAGCTAAACACGTTTTGTGGAACCCTAATACCGAAAAAGTGGATTTTTCTTACTCCAATAGATGCTCCTAAAACCATGGTTTCTGGGCCATTGATGCATAAAAAATAGTTTTCGGGACCTGGCCGTCCGTCGGACTGTACCTAACACGATTACGACTAGGGACTGTACCTAACACGATTTTCACCAAATGCCATGCAACTTTCATAAAATCATGCCATATAATAATCATTTTGCGACAAGAAAAGGGATTAAATAAACCGTACATGACAAAGCAAAACTTCAAATATATCTGTAAATACCACGTTAAAATTACCGTGATCACGCATTATTTATGCCAAGGGCAAAACATGCATTGCAACTTTATCACATAATGTGGTATAAAATGGCCACGGTCGTTTGATTGTGCAATTCTGTTTATTTGTGTCTTCATTTTTATGGATGGTTTGTTGACTTTTGCCATTAGCCAACAAGGCGATAATGAAAGCTTCATTTGTTTAACAATAGCTTATCTGGTGGCTTGTTATTGTCTTCCTCGGCTTATACGCCCAATGGATTCATTACGCAGGACACGAGTCAACATCTGCGCAAGGTGCAACCGCGTGCGTCACCTCGGTCGACATTTCCCTGCGAAAGATCGCAGCGCCTGCTACTGCCCGACCCGTTGCTCGGTTCGTGACCCAACTCGTGCTGTTCGCCATGCGCAAGCTCCGCAACTTTTCCAACCTTCAAATGTCCAATCCACTTCGTAGCGGCTCAAGAATTGTAGGAGTACTCAATGCTACAGTGAGAAGTCCTTGAATAACGATTTTTTAAAAAACTTCGCCCTCCTGCCTGAAAAATGGATTGTGAGATATGACAGTGTCATATCTACCAAATCTTCATATCTGCGAAATCTTCACTGATTTGTTATTTGTATGCCTCGAGACAAACTTGTATACAAATATCCCTGAATTTTTATTTTTTATTTTTATTTATTTATGAAACTTTATTAAGATTTCCGCTTGGATTAGCTCGCCGTGCCGTAGGAATTTTGAAGATTTCTATGCTAAAAGAAGTAATTGAGACGTAAAAAATTAAATGGCGCGCTTCGTCGCTTCCGTGTGAATCAACGGCGGCAATTCATGTTGACACTGTTGATATGTCGCTCCCAAGACCCATTTGCTCAATTTTGTTTGCTTTAAGTGTTTTTTTAAAAGTCATTATTGGTTTTTGAGCATTCCTAATTAATGTCAACAACCCTTGAGTTCCATGCCCATGCCATGTCGATCGTATTGTATTTAGAAGGCCATTCAGGTCATAAAGCCCATAATAAAATATTTTCTTAAGACTTCTAATCATGTAAACAATTCAAAATAAGTTCTGTGAAAGAAAACCTCGAGTAGTTTTAATGCATGATCGCTCGCTACAGAATGCGTAACTCCACCGAACAGTATCATCTATCTTACGCGCACATTGCGAAATCTCTAATAGCTGTATACAAACAGGAAATAAAAGTACTAAAGGCATAATGAGTGTTTTAAAAATATCCTCAAAAGTACATTTTGCATCCAAATATTATCGCCTTTCCTTTGATGAGTTTCACATTTTCAAACAACGCGTTAATCCCTTTTCATCTGGTACGTATAAATGTAAACATAATTATGTAAACCTATGTTAAGATATTTGCATGGTTATCCATCATTTCATTTAAATGCACTCATTTTAGAAGAAGTAATAATTTTAACACTTGTGGCAGAATGTTTCAAAATGAGTCTATTGTTAGTGAGTGTAATGAGACAACGGCTTTGTACACCGAACACTCAAATGCATCCCTCAAGATATCGCCCGCTTTGAAAGTGAAATAACACGTGTGAATAAATAACCAGTGAAGTCCCAAAACATTATTTAGAAAACAAACAGTGAACATATATAATCACTTGACTTAATTACAAGTTACAAAAATAAGACTATGGCACTCCTTTATACGGAAACTTCACACAATTCATACGGTTCCTTTGACACGTGTTTAGGTTCGGTGCATTAAAAAAAGTTTTGAAAGATTTTGTGTGCAGTACGCTAAATCTTTTACATTATCCAAGCGTCACAATCTCTTTTTGCAAGGACTCGTATACTTTATTCATTAGTTTCTCAACGAAACGTTTATTTTCGCCTTTAAGGTCTCTAATATCTTTAATTAGATCTCTCCTTTCCTCGGATAGCATTTTTTTCATTCCAAAGTAGATCTAACAGCATATGAATATCAGAAATTAACATTTATCAAGACGTAGCACGCATTTCTTTGAACTCTTCAGGGTTGTTTGAACTTGGAATACCTCTGGTAGTTTGACTGTTAATTTGTTTAACTGTGCCCTTGAAATGTGAAAGTTATTGGAGGTAAAACACGCAGGCTAAAGTCAAAAATCCGCAGCAGATTTAAAGTCAAAAAAGTTTGTTTCTAGCTTGTGAATTACTCTGGTGTTGACTGTTTGGCTTCTACAACGATGACATACCAATAAATCATTGGGTACTTCACACACAGTTTGTGTCAGTATCTCTTAAATCGCAGTCACACGATTTGAAGTAATGTTATTTCACTAAAAACATGTTTTATTTCAATTCAGAATCCGCAAGCAAGGTTGTGAAAGAGCATAAATATACTTTTAATATGCACAAAATAATCATTTCTCTGTATTACAAGCTTTTATCTTCTAATACGTTTCATGTTCATCCAACCAAAGAGTTCAAAGAGCACTCAGAACAACTTCAATGACATTTTGAAAACGACATCATCCAATATTCTTTTGAAAATCTCTAAATATTCTGCAGCAACAAATTCTGCAAATAAATAAACTTCTTAATTCAGTAAAACTACTTCACTAAGACTAAATGATCCGATCTGTGAATTTCAGTGACAGCTTGACAGAATGTTAATGATTTGGTTCGATGAATTCGAAATATTTCTCTAAAAAAGGAAACTGATATACTCATTGTCTCTGAAACTCACTTCATAAAGAAAAACTAACCCAAACAACCTAACAGATCAAAAAATAAATTCGCACCTAAAAGAACATCATCAGATTTCTACTGAACTATCTCACGAACAATCATCACACCATTTGCGTGTAATAATCACATTTAGTAAAAATATTCCTTTGTGCTCTACAGAAATATGTAGATTTTGGGGGGTACTATAAAATGAAGTCCCTCGAACATTTCCCAAATTTAAAAAAAAGGCACCATCGTTTTAAATTTTGTTGGATGGCGTGAAAAACGTTTAATAGAATGGTGCAGGACTTATGATCGTTGAAAACCTTATCTTTCGAAAATTGCATAAGTTCAAACGTTTTTCAGAATCTTCCTTCAACTAAAATATTAAAGAGATTTTTCCTTAATGAAATCTGTTCCTTAAAGAAATATTTTGAAATAAGATCATGTGTAATGTATCGAAAATTTGAATACTTTTCGTGTAATTTTGCGTCAAAATAGTACGTGTTGTTTTAGCAGCGCTAGTTTAGATTAGATATCAGATAGGACACAAATCTCTATTTCAATATATTATACTTCTGCCATGTAAATGTTTTGCAAGTTTAAGATTTAGAGTTCCCCAAAAATGGGACCAGTACAAATTTTTGTACCGCCATTTGATACATACAAGGAGAACATTTAAACAAAACATTTGGTACCGTTTTGTGAAAATCTTTGTTTAAAAGCAGAATATATTTCACGCAAAATTGTTGAAAAACTACTCATATTTTCGGAAACTTCTATATGATCTTACTTCAGACCTGTGTTTTCTATATTCCTTATTTCATTAAAGAAGAATTTTTTATCTTCGATGTTGAAATTGTAGGAAGAAAAATGGAAGAATTTTAAAAACTTTTGCAATAAAAAAAAATAGATTTCAACAAAAATGAGACCTGGGATTTTTAAGCGTCCCGTACGCTAACTGCGGACATAATTCAATGGAAAAATTTGGAGCCATTTTTTACAAAACTTTGAAAATATTGAGACTTCATGTACAAGAATTTAAATATTTGTTTGAAAGTTTCTCGATAGGAAAATATCAATCTCGGAGAATATTGCCTAACGGATTAGGTGTTAGCGTTTTCCACAGAGGGACTGACAGACAATTCAGTTCAGTTCACGATTTATTTGATGTCAGGCCCACTCTTCCGTCTGATACGCAAATTTCTCTACGCCCACCTCTCACCATCTAGCGGAGAAAGAAGGTTAATTGGAAACGAAACAAGCCATTTGAATTTTGCTTAAAGCTTTGTTTTAGGCTTAAGGATATTTTACATGTAGTGAATCTACATGGGATAGCCAACTTCACCTACCCTACAAAGGAAGGTGTACCAAGAATTCTTTTCTCTCTTAAAATACATGGCTTTGATGGCCTTTAAATCCGAAAACTCTGGTACTCTCTATCACCGAAGCCCCCCAGAGATACACAGGTCTTTTGTCCTCAATCGAGTTTTTGATATCAAGGACCCACGAAACCTCGATTCTGACTACTCTTTGTGGAAGTAATTTAAAACATGTACGAACAAGACTTTTTCTTTACCAGGACCCGACAACAAGACATTTTTTGTCGAAAATTTGTTATTTTCCGACGCATGATTTCAATTTTCTCTTTTCTACTTACCTAGTAAGGAGAGAAAATAAAAATAGAATTTGACGTACGTGTCTTCTTCACAATTTTTTAATAATTCAACTAAGCGCTTACGACTCGATTTGTCGCTTTAAAGTAATTTACTTTTATTGAGAATGTAATTGAAATACTATTTCATGAACTCAATTTCGAATTTTGAGCTTGGTTCCGTTATTTACTTACCACAAATCTAGCTAGCACAGGGGACAGTGCACATTCTTTAAACTGAAAAAAAGTCAGGAGCCTTCCTGCATGAGTATTGAGAAAACCACTTAGTAGTTAATCAAAATTGTGAGGGTTGAAAACAATTTTGGGGTTAATGTATGAAACAATTTTAAATGAGAAATGGAAATACGTACCTCTGAATATTTCATAACACTTTTTAAAATTGGTATTTAGGTTGTCAAAACTTATTATTCGATTTCAATTGTGGGTGATATTTGTTGAAGGAATCTTTGAATAATGTGTCTAGAACAACAAATGTGCGCTCAATACTTCTGAATTATATTCCACATGGGGAATTTCGCAAAGCCGTAACCTTTGACTTTCTATAGGAAGTGTTTTATAAGAAGGCACAGCAAGATGACGCTTTAAGGGTTTTCGATCATAACTCACAGATTGCTGATTGTATTACGGCAAATGTAAGCTGAATAAAAATGCTTTTATTTGCTCTCGTTTGCGTGATTATAAAAAATAATTCAACGATACATGATCAAATGAGTATATAAATTGTTGTTGAAGTACTTATTTGAATATTACAAGCGGAATGAAAAAAAACAGAAAAGTTTTTATAATTTAAAACATTATTTATTAACCGCAAAGCCTAGACGTATAATTTGCCCTTAATTCATGCTTTCACGCAAACAACGAACCTCTAAATCGCCTTCCTACATCGTATATCGTTTAATTTTGTAACTTTACTTATGCGACTGCTAATTTTCTCTACTGAAATATTTTCGTATAATACAGTATATTATGACCTAAAAAGATAATACATACAGTTACATTTGTATAAAAAACTTGGTTTCCAAAATAACATGTTTTTGACATTTTAATTACTACAAAATTAGAATAGTAGACTGTACAATCAAATCGTCACTATGGGTCCTGTTGCAGGTTGGGAAAGAATTTGCCATGCAAGATTAAGGAGAAAGAAAACCAGAGAACGCAAAGTTTGGCACACGAGGTGCTGTTTACGAAATGCTCTGGAAAGGCCAAAATGTGGCTACAGACGAGTAGAAAACAGTAATACTTAAAAAAGAAAAAAAACAGTCAGACGTTATCCTTCAAACTATTATCTGAATCTTCGGGTATTATGCCTACACGAACCTCTTGACAACTGAAGCAGTCATGGCGAGAGTGTGTTAACGCAAAAATAAAATGAAGTGAGTGAAAAGGTACCAGAAACGTTTAATTACTACAGAATATATTCGTGTATTTTAGATATTATATTTGGAAAATAACCCGCCAGTACATATGTTTAAATTTCTTATCTACCTTTATCCATTAGAAGTATCAGAAATTTATAGCAATTTTTCTCAAAACCGATAGAGTATGAGTTAACGTGTCATTTTGTATGACCATTCAATAGTATTCTAGGAGATGTTAAAAAAACGCAGTATGAAAAACGTTTACCAGTATCAAGATTAGATCAACAGCAGAAGTAGGGTCATTCAGCTACGGTTCTTTGGCAAGATGATCCGACACAGCCCCATCGAAAACTGTTTCCCAGCGCTAAGTAAAACACGAAGGGCACATTTGCAAAATTTATTGTATTACTTAAGGTCTCAACTGACATATGGCGCAGTAAATAAGAAAACTGATACAGTACGTCACACAAACTGCAAATATAAATAAAAGTGCTTTCCTTCCATCCTTCTCTTGCACCCAGTTCTTAAGGCTAGTCACGTCGCGTTATGGCCCCCAGCTGACCTGGAAACCTCGGGCAATGCTGTGAACACTGAAGATATTAACGTGGGGTTACTTGGGGGTCAGGTTCAAAGGCCAACGCCTTGGGTTAGATCGCATTTTAATGGAGTAAACGGAACGCTCGAAACTTGCTTTTCAAATTGAATTGTATTGTTTTATTTTCTTGTACTTGTAGTGTAGATGAAGTTATGTAATACTGCAAAAAAAACTATATAAAGGTTTTTACGAGAATTCACGTTTTCAGGTTCCTGTTTTCAAAAAGTGTTCTTTTCAAAAACGTAGGTCTAGCTGCCCGTTCGACTGTGTCTGAACAACACGAGCATCTAAATCGTACATGAGATGTTTACCAAAATAGATATTCCCAGATCGATTTGACCATACATGAAACCGGAGGATTTGAAATAGATCTTTTAATTTTGGGAGTACTATACATGAAAAACCATGAACTTTTATATCTCGAACTAGTCTTTAAATGTTTTGCTTCAATAGAGCAACATATGCTTAATAATATATTATCTCAGAGTTTTATAAAAAAATCCGAAAATTGTGATTACTTTTTTCGAACCTCTCCTACACGTTCATTATCAAAGCAAAATCTTTCTTTCTTGATGCAATCTAATATACAATATACTATATTTTAAATAATATCATGTAGTACAGTTTGTCGAATCTCATCCGTTAACTTGTCCCGCTCACGAATAGACACTCGACGCCGCGAGATTGGAGAGAAAAGCGAAGAACACGGGACACACGGGAATGACGTATTTATCTCTCTGTAGCCTGAATGCACGAGCTTGCATAATTTCGCGACAATGGCTTCATTTATCAGAAAGGTTTGCATAGATGAACGGACGATTCTCGCTTCAGCTGCGGGCCAGTGCAGCCGCTCCGCTAGCTGCAGATAGAATCGTTTAGTGTGAAAGTGCAAATCAACACAACTCCGAACGTTAGGAACAGTGGTGGCTTTGCTGAACAGTGGTGACTTTAAAACAGTGTTCATAATTAGACACTACTAGTGCTTTAGTAGTTGAATGAACAACAATGATTTATCCAGCAGAGGGCGAAGGGTCAGTGAAGCACTGAATTCGTTATATAATTCGAAAGAGTCATCTCATGTAGTCCCTGACGAAGGCAATGTGAATTTCACGGACAGAATGGAATGCACCGAAATACCGCCTCAACTTGAACACAATGCAAGTAATAACTTCCAATTCGAGGACGGATCATCAGGCCAGCCCGAGGAACAAATGCATTCACAACAGTCAGATGCTTCAACCCAACCGCATCAGAACAGGTAATGACCCAAGGAAATTGAGCCAGCGATAACGACAATGATAACAGAGACCTAAATCGAGTAATCACAGTCGGCCTCCGAAAGGATCGAACTTACAAAATGAATGTAGAAAATGATATAGAAATAAAAAAAACGATTTAGTTGGCGAAACTACGAGATTCCAGGTGATCTAAGTGACGAAAATAAAATCCCACCAATATTTGTTACTAATTTTGAAAATCAAGTTACCCTCGCGAATGAAATAAAATTTAACGCCTCATCCAACTTCACTACAGAATTCAAATATCAAAAGATTCAGATCCAATTCTATTCAGTGACCGACTTCCGAAAAGCAGATAAATATTTCCGGGCCACCAAAGAACAATTTCACACGTATTCGGATAAAATTAGTAAAAAAAACTCAATAACGATTAAAAATATTCATCCTTCAATCTCAGAAAAAAATTTAGCCGAAATCAATAACAAATTCAATTCTGCTAAAAAAGTTACTCGACTTTATAAAAACAATTCCCCCATTTCAGTAGTGACAGTAGACTTGGATGGAGCCCACAAAATCGAAAATGTGTTAGAAATAAAACCAATAGGCAATAAAATTGTGAAATCAGAAAAAAGACCAAGTGCCCCCTTCAATGTTACTGGTGTTTAGACTTTGGACACAGTAAAAAGAATTGCAATTATACAGTTTCGTGTGTGTTTCGGGCAAGTGACCATCTAACAGGAAACTTGGAACAAAAGAAATCCACTCCTACATGCAAACATTTCTCAGGAAGCATAGGGCTGACCTCAGATTAGTAGAATGTACGAAACATTTTAGAGAGTAAAAGAAATATTTCAAATGACAGACTCAGGAACAATCCTATTCCTCCGCAGCTCAGTATAACAAACTTCCCAATACTACCTCCAACAACATACCTAATTCCTCACACGCAAGAAATATCAACCACCAACAAAACACAAAGAACACAAATAACCAACAACATAACACCCAACAGACAAACAGAAAATACAACCACTTCAATATTGGCAACTCATTCATACAAAACATGACTCAGTTTAATAAGCAATCACATCATATAATTTCATAAATTCATTAATACCAAAAATCAATTGCTATGTCATTTAGCAACAATTATGGATCACCATAATGATATGCTTATACTAAATTGAAATGTCAATGGCATGTATAAACAAAAAAGCCGAATTACAATACTTCCTACATGCTAACAGAATGTATATAGCTTTGATCTCGGAATCACATATCAACCAAGAATCCTAATTTTTTATTACAAAACCATCAAAGCAGACAGACAAAACTCGACAAGACTCGAAACAAAAGCAATAAATGTAAAGTATAATAATTATATGACAATAACAATAGTAACTGCTTACAAACCTCCAAATATAAAAATCAAAAATAGCAACATCTCCACATTATTACAACTACCAAATCCATTTATTATTGCAGGTGATCTAAACTCTGGACACTTTTCATGGGGATGTCGGGCTACGAATCCCGCTGATAAATACTTATACAACATAAAAAAGAACCTTAATCTCAATATATTATCACCAACCGAACCCACTTACATCCCATGTGATCCAAACGAAAGTCCAGATATACTTGGCATAGCAGTCACAAATATTAAAACACAATACATATCTACAACGTACCATGAACTAGAATCAGACCACTTACCAGAAATAATATCAACTCGCGTAGAAAAGCCTCCCCACAATTCCCCCACCCACTTTAAATACATAAAACATTAATTGGAAGTACTTTAAAGATTCCATAAATAAATCCATACCTTCATTTCACAACCTGAACTCTCAAGATCTGAATCAAGCCATCATTACCCTCAACAACATAAATTAGTAAAATTAAAAACAATCATATTGAAAAAATCTTAGTTATGAACATAATACTACATAAATCGCACCCAACTATTATAATTAAGTTAATCCGAATAAAAAAAAATCAAGAAATCTTTGGAATTTCTTAAGATATCTTTTTTTAAAAAAGAACATTTGATAAATAATATTTGTAAAAGGTTCTAAACAAGTATAAACAAGAACAATACAATTCCTATATCAATACCTTAAATACTAAAAACAACTCTCTATGGCAATTTACTACGAAACTCGTAAAAAAAGAACAAATATTCTCCCATTAGCACTAGTGATGGTAAAAAATACTCTCTTATGGAAAAAGCTGAAGTAAAGGCCTCCCACTTTATTGACACTTTCACCCCCAATAACTTCCCCAAATATCTCAAACACGACGAAATTATGACAATGTTCAATGCTCCTCTATGTGATGTTCCCCACCAGATACAATTCATATCCCCTAATGAAATAAAAATAATAAAGGATATTCCAAATAAAAAAGCACCAAGCTACGATCGGATCAAATCAATCATTTTAAAAAATCTACGAGAGAAACCCATTGCTTGTCTAAATAATATTTACTATTCTAAATTGAGAACAGGATATTTTCCTCAAACATGTAAACACTCAGTCATTCACCCAATAGCAAAACTAAAGAAGAATCACTCAAAAGCACAAAATTACAGACTATTTGCCTGCTGCCTATAATGTCAAAAATCTTAGAGAAATTAATACTCATCAGATTGAACAAACATCTCAAGAAATCAAACAGTATACCACAGCACCAGTTTGGCTTCAATTCACAATATTCTACCACCCACCAACTACTAAAACTTACGGAACACATTCACAATGCATTTCAGAATGGACAACATACCATTGCTGCATTCGTAGACATCTCGCTAACATTCGACAGAATATGGCATCCAGCTCTCTATTTTAATTTAATTTCAATAGGTACACCCAAATATCTAATATTTGTTATCCTTAGCTATATAACAAATATAACATTTTCAGTATCATTGGACGAGCAATGCTCCAATCCAGGGAAAATTTCTGCTGGGGTTCCCAAAGGTTCACCACTTTCCCCCACTTTGTTCAATATATACAATGCAGGTATTCCTATTTCAGCACAAATAAATACCGCTCAATTTGCAGATGACACTGCACCATATACATCGCAGGGAACTCTTTAACAACCCTTCAAGCGCAGTTTCAGAATCACTTAAATGTACTAGCAAATTGAGCTAATGTCTGGAAAATAAAGTTGAACCCAAGAAAATTTGCAGCAAAAATATTCACATTAAAACCATTCACACACCCTCTTCCAATCTCTATAAATAACGACATCATTTTGACACCAACCAATAAACAATAAAATACTAGGGCTCAAATTTCAATACTCGACTCAACTGGAAGCAACATATAGAGGTAAAAACTCAGCAAGCCAAAAGTAAACTAATTCAACTCCGACCCTTACTGAATCAACACAGTCAACTCTCCAAATCCAATGCTCTATTACTTCACAAAACATCTGGCCGACATTAGTTTATGCTTGTTTCATCTGGACCAATGCTGCCAACACCAACATAAACAAAATGCAAGTTATCTAAAATACATTCTTAAGATTAATTACAAAAGCAGCATGGTTCATCAGAAACAATGAACTGCATAATGATGTAAATATAAACACAATAAAAAACCAAATAGCCTACCTCGCACACAATTTTTACACTAACCTTCCTCGAATTCAAGCATCATCCTTCTATAAACTAGGCCAACTCCTCAATTATCAAATGAGAATTTATAACAGATATCCCCTCCAATCATTTTATAAAATGTTCGCAAACCTGCAATAATACTAATCTCAGGTGCTTCCTGCTTCCTCCCCCACTTTATTTTTTAACATTATTTTTATTAATTGTAATGTGTAATTGTAATTTTAAGTTAGTGTAAGTTAGTATAAGATAGATTAATACCCTTAAACAGTTGCACAATTAATATGTAAACTGAACAATGTAATGTTTACGAAAATTAAATTACAATTTTAAATTTATTCTTTATTTAATTTTTTGTGTTTCTGTGAAATTTGTTTCCGAGAAGAGATAGGTTAAACTTCCTTCAAAAAAAATATTGTCCGCGAAGAAAAATCTGAGAATAAACATGCAATGAATACTGTTAGTTTAGCTGGTAAGAATTTGTGGACACGGGCGATTTGCAAAAGACGCAAAGGATTATTTTCAAATTATTTTAGAAACAATTGCTCAATATATCACTCCACTGTAAGACCGATCCTTCATTCAATTCAGTAAATCCGCTTTGTTTTTTCTCTGAGACCGTTTGACAATAGTTGGCATGAAGTGCCACATTCGAAAATGAAGACCAAAACCTCTTCATCAACTTGGACTTGCGTAACGAGTCCGGTGAGAGCTAAACGTATAATAGGTTCTAAGGCGCCATTTGGGTTCCTGTTGACTTCCCTTGTTCTCGCGGTAGTGTGTCAACTTTTTTGTAGTGCTTGATAAGAGTCAAGTTCCGCTTTTTTTAAATGCTAGTGTTTTTGGCGTAAATTTAAATCAAGTCGGTTCCCAAAGATACATAATCAATTTTTTATATAGTAACCGGCTCCAAATTAACTTTTAACTTTCTGTAAGGATAGGACACACAGCCAGAATATTTCTTTTTGCCAGGACATAGCAGACTTACTAGATGAAGGGAGTCGGCAATAATGCAATAATATTAGATTTTTCTAAGGCATTTGATTCACATAGCCTTTTAATTGCCAAGTTGTCAGAAACTGAATTAGACCATATAATAATCATGTTAAAGAATTTCTCACAGGGCGAATTCAAACAGGCAGAATATGTGATAAATATTCATTCAAAGCTGATGTAATCTCCGTGTCCCTAGGGGAGTGCGTTAGGGCTATTACTAGTTTTGGCGTTCATTAACGACATTGCAACTAGAATAAATTCGAAAATTATACTTTCCGCCTATGATTTCTTAATATGTAGGAGCATTAATTCGTTTGTGGATAAAAATATTCTGCAGAACAATTAAAACTGTTTATGGAACTGTTTATGTTTAGAAATAAGATTGAATTAAGTCCGTAAAAGAATAAATCCATTTGCTTTGCCAAGTCTCGCTCGAACGCGCACTCCAATTATAAGTTAGGAACTAATGTTATATCACGTGTAAAAAACTAAGTACTGGGGTGTGGTCCGGCGAAGCGACTTGGGCAGGTCAGGTCACATTAACAATACGGCAAAAACGTCCTTGAGCCCGTTGCACTTGGTAATGCGTATTCTAGAACACTGTAGTTCAAATGCCAGAAAGTTCGCATACATTACACTTGTTGTCGTATTTTAGAATACGGGGCGGTGTGCTGGTAAAGAAAAGAGCAAATCGAAGCGTTACATAAAATTCAAACGCGGGACGGAACGTTTGTAAACGTTGATGGAGAAGTATATGAGTCCTTAGCTAAGAGAAGGGAACGGACGTGTCTATGTGTAATGCACAATGCATACAGAGGGGACACAGCATTGGCAGATATCGGTAAAAGATTACAGAAACAAGATTATAAAAGCAAAGGGGACCATCCTTGAAAAATACGGGTAGAAAGCAAAGAACTGAAAAAGGCAAGTTTTCCATTGTGAATCGCACTATATACTTCAATTTATTTATGGTGTCCTTTGACAATTCATCAGTTGTTGCGAAGTCATCCAATTGGGAGCAAAAACATCGGTACAGTAACGTCGCTATGGCGACGTTCAACCTCCAGATTGGAAGACACCGTAACAGTTGATTTACATCAACATATTCCTCTGTTTAAATCGAAGTATAGTACATTAGAAGAAACTACCTGCAAAAGCATTAGAGGCTCTTCCTAAAAATGTAGACACATTTTAAAATATGATTAATTCAATTTAAAACATCACTGTTAATACTGATATATTTATTTGTTACTATCAGTATTAAACCTGGTATTGACTTTAGTGTCATTTATAAGTTATTATTATTATTATTATTATTATTATTATTATTATTATTATTATTATTATTATTATTATTATGTCCCTTGTACAGTAAAATGAAGTGAAGTGTTAGATAAGCTACAAGTCAAAGGAAAATAAGGACATAACGTTAATTTAGAGATAACTAGAAATTAATTAGAACTAATTGTCAACTTCTAAGTCTAAATGTATCTTTTTAAATAGTTTTGTGATCGTTTAAATTCTCATTCTAAATGTTTCATCTTTGTGACTGAGCATTAGCTCAAATCGAACTTTAATAAACCTAATCTTTAAATGCATCTTTAAAAACGTTATATACAATTTTTTGAAGGAAAAAGATTAGTTTCCCGGTCATTTCTGTCTGAAATTAATGCAATTGATAAAAAACAACATTGTTTCAAATATATTGTTTCAACACAATGCACAGAATTCTATGGATCTGGTTAAAAAAGTTTCATTTTCAATAAAGGAAGTTAAATATTTTTCTGGATGCATCTGTTTATTTGCGCAACGACCCTTCGCGGCAGTTTAATGTTTAGAGCTTCTGACCAGAACAGTATTAATAATTATGTGGGTTGGAATCTTGAATACAAAACCCGTACCTAAACTGCAGCTGGAAAGTAACTTACCCATCAATTTTACATCCAACAGATTTGACATGAAGACTAGTGATTTTACAATAAGCACATACCTTCTTGCATTATTTTTATAATACTTGCTATTTTCAAATTCCAGAGAGTTCAACAACAATTAGAACTGCTCCATTCTTCAAACGCCCTTCAGCGGGAAAAAAATTAAAGCAAAAGCAATTCTGGAGCCATTTATTAGAAAAAATGTCTAAAAAGTGCATACATTTCACGCCAAATGACGCAAAAACTACTCACATATTCGAAAATGTTGCATAACCTAATTTTAAGATCGATTTTTGAACAACAGATTTCATTTAGAAAAAATATATATCATCTATATTGAATTTGTACGAAGACGCCGAAAAAATGTTGAACTTTTGCAGTTTTCGGACATTCAACATTTCAACGCAAATGAGATCCCTTTGGTTCTTTTAAGCGTCTTTTACGCTATCCGAGGGCAACGTAAAATAAAAAATGGGGAGTCATTTTTGAGAATATTTTGAAAATGTTATTAAAGCTGCGTGTAAAGTAACTCCTAAAATCAAAATATCCGCTTTAAACTAGTAGGTTCTTGAGTTCGTTCAGATCGATTGGTGAACAACAAGTTTCGAGAAAATCGTCTGAACGGTTTAGACCAGGCCTGCACAACGCCTGCTCCCACGGGCATTCAGCACGAGCCGATCGGCTGCCCGCGAGAGAGCAGAAAGTGCAAGTACGACGAGGGTGGAAGAGGGTAGGCAGCTTTGGAGGGAAGCCGGGGAGGGAGAAGACTGACATGGCACGACGCGGTGCATAGATGGAATACCGGGGCGTCTAATGATCTGAAATCCTCTTCCCACTTTTTGAAATGGGTGATGTCCCGTATTATAAACTACGAGGACCATAATTCACTGTTTACGTTCTTCTGTAGACTGCTACGTCTCCACCTTTGAGTTCACAACTTTTTTTTCACAACTATCCACATTTATTTAGTTGATGCTTATTGTGACTTAAGCACTTTTTAAAGCAGTGGCTATTTTTAAAATTTTATTACTTAATTCTAACTAACAAATATTTACAATTTAATAATTGATTGTTCACCCGGAATGCTATATGCTCCAAATGATAGAAAATTATGAAAATTATGAGAGCAATCTCTTTCATCAAGACTGATATTAAAATGGTACATAGGTAATTGCTAGAAGTATAATGTCTAGCAGTACATATATTTGTGACCATTTTCTCCCATTATGAATCTGAAGACATAAACGAGCAAACCTGTGTGATGATATATTACGGGGAAACACGAGATTAGCAAGGGTCTTGTTAAATAGACTGCAAAGGGCTTAATATTTTTATACTATGTCATAAATGATAAATAAATAGTGTTCGTTTTTTGATATTATAGATATAATAAAAACTCTTGTCAGAAATTCGTGTAGAAAATAATTATACTTTTTAGGAATAATATGTTTTAGCTTTGAGAGAAACGTCTTATTCAATTAAACATAGTTAATGAAAAAATAGTTTCTTGCTGACAAAACCAAACAATAACAATTCAGTATCATAATGTTGTGTTTAGGAAAACACTATAATTTTCGATTGCATCGTAGCAAAGCAAATTACATTATTAGCAATAATATCAATTATAATATTTGGTGTCGAAATCAAATATGTAAAATTCGTGGTAGTTACATATTTCACATTACCATATATCGACATTTCCAATATAATGATAAGGGAATGTTACTTGAGTTATACCTGTCCGTCATTTTTTTTGTCGATTGCTCTTTCAATGTACGTGCATGGTTCGCATTTATGGTTCGAATTGCTCATTCTAATTGGTGGCCTCCACTCATAGAATTTGCGTCATCCGCACCCTTCCAGTTTCTCCGTATTTGCACTATACTGGCTCGCGCGCGGCTCTCGAAGTTAAAGTGCAAAATACTGTGCAGGCCTGGTTTATACTCTAGTATTGGTCTCAGACGGACAGATAGACAAACAGACGTTTTGCCATCGTATCAATAACTCACGAACCTGGATTTCGATTACACCACGTGTTAGAGGAAGTAAGTTACTACATATAAGAACAAGATTTATCTACTTTTTCGTTACCAGTGCCCGACAATACGAACTTTTCTGTTGTAATTTGCCGATGTCGCCAATTTTCACCACAGCATTCCAATATTTTATTATGTTACGAAGTAAGGCGAGACAGTAAAAGTTGGATATCTTGCAGCAGCAAAATTTCTGTTGAACTTAACTACACAAAATATTTTTGATAAAATTAGCGCACACACCGCTAACAAACAACAACAAAAATGCTCTCGTTTAAAGCAATAGCTTAGTATCATGTACACACACAGAGTACAACAGTGATTTACATATCAAGCATATAAAAACGTTGCAGAACCATAGTGTAACAAGTGAAGATAAAATATTTATTGGAGGTCGGCCTATTCCTTTGAGATTTGCTATTAGATGACGACAGCAGGTGTAATGTCATGGTTACTTTAATAACATGTTAAATACGGATATACAGTACAACAGTTCTTTACATATCAATAATATCAAAACATGCAATTAAATAATATATATTAATTAATGCATTTAAATAACGCAAATAGCAAATATTAAATGGCGGCGGCTTCTTCCTTGAAGCCATGATGTCGTATGTCACCAGCTGTGTCGTAAGCAGTGACGCACTCAATTTGACAATTCAAACGGTACGCGCATTATGGAAACGCGGAAAATTAAAAAAAAACAACAAATATTTGCAAATATATGTCAAAATCGAAACTGTTTCATTGGTTCCAGACATTCCCACGTTCCTGATTATCTAACAAAACCATAGTCACATCTCACGTGGAAGGAGGCTGCATAGTTTTCTTTCATTTTCTGCGCGCATTGGAAATTTGTAATGTAGATTTCTACGATTTTCCATTATTGGAGAATATATATTTTCTTCCACCATAAATTGATAAAGAATACCATTTCTTCAAATTTTATAGTCATATTTGATCATTTCGACTTCAATACCATCGCTTCCACTTGTGTTTAAATTTTCAATTTTTCGTAAGGCATCTTTCAGAACCTCACATTCTATTTCATCTATTTCTCTTGCTGTTTCCATGGATTGTTTTTGGTTTTCGTATCCATGTTCTATCAATACTCTTATAATATGCGAGAAAGTCCACACATTGTATGCGGATAATTGAAAATAATTCTATAACGCATTATAACATTGTGTTTAAAATTTTGGTTTTGCAGCATCTTATGGAGATTACTTGAAACAAGTGAAATTCGCGTAATGTTCTCATTCTCAGCGATGTTGAAATCGAAGCGCTATCCGAGAGAGAATACTAATTAGTTTGTCAGAGAGTTATCGAATTCCGGACCCGCAATATGGCCATTCTCGGAAGCGAAGTTAAATGAGAAATCTCACTTTCGAGAACAGTTAGACTAAATCAATAATGATTTTGATTTACAGTAACCATCGTATCCAGATGCACGAGATTGGTCCTTCCAGTGGTACGACAATACTAATCGAAGTGATCATAGCAACCATTTGTCGGGAACAAAAAATTATAAAGCAGACGGCATGCAGCGGTAAAGCGACTTTAGTTGGCCATTTTCTATAGCCTGTGCCGCATAGTTCATACACTTCATACAAGTCACTAGTCCTCTGCAGCCATGAAGGCTTTTATTTTAATAAGAACTGGTACATTAGAGTACATTATATTGTACATAATTTTTGCTCGAATTCTTGAACAATAATTTATGTAATGAAAATGAAATAATCAATTAAGGAAATGTCATAAATTTCATTATATTAATATGTACTAATACGAGATACCTACTGTTACCATTGAATTATTTAACAATAATTAATAAAATTGAACAAATATACGAACTTTGATAAGTTTTTTGTTCATTAAACGTTCGAGTTTATCTCGTGTTCTTTTATCTGTAGCCGAAAGTCCATCAGAGCACATACGCCTGAAATATAGAATATAACTCCTGCAAAACATGTACGGACATTCTATACTTTTCTGAGACTAATCTTATAAATCCTAAATATTCTTTATCGTTAATTATTATAATTAGTTTCAATTCTGTCAGCTATTTTCTTCTCATTTTGTGTTTTCACTCAACAATGATGAATGAAATAAGTAAAGAATATGTAACAAGTGATCCTCCGTTGTAGAATAAATTAAAACTTGTTTAATGTCATCATCCTTTCCATTCCAACTCAAACGACAATATTTTAAAAGTCGAGATCATATTATTTCGATTATATTTTGTTGCGCATTGAAAGTCTAATGACTAGTAATCACCGGAGCAGATTGGAATAACAATAGTTTGGAATATATAATAGCTTTCTTAGCAATTTCATAAATGTAGTGTTCGAATTATAGTGCAACATATTCTTCACTAAATCACGTTGAACATTCCAAAAATGTTTATTTTATTAATCTTGTTCGGAATGTTGCAAATAAGCCTTGTTCGAAATGTTGCAATTAACTGAAAAATATAAATTAATAGCTAATGGGACTAATGCCTTCAAAGAGAATACATTGTTCAAAATACGAAAATATTCGTAACGCATTCCATAAGTTACAGTATATTTCTTGCAGTATTTTATTGTATTTGATGTTATATTGGTGCACTTTTGTGTTTTTGCCAATGATTGGAATCTCGAACACGTTTTATGTCCAATTACCTCCGATGTAGTAAATACTGAAAATGTCCATTGTTTGCTTTCGGTCAGTTATGTGGTCAACTCTGCAAAGCCAATTATATATTTGGCGATAATAAATCAAATAAAAATGTAATGACTGGCATTCGAATATTCGATACGTCGACGAACATGTTGATATTAAAATACACAACTCTTTCGTGTGAACAGAGAACCAATTACGAAGTTCGATTCTACTGTCCATATGCTTCTGAAGAGGATAATTATTTCAGTAATTTCAATAACAAATGCACAATTTTTGCCGTATGTGTCGAACAAGTTGAAACAGACATCGAGCTTGATTGGCAAGTTTACTATGCTCATTGATCTGATTTCACGGAAAAATTCCCACTGTCCATTGGCTCTCCTCAATTGCTTGACATTGCCCTGATACAGTTCTTTTCGTTTTCATGTTGTGTCAATTTTCCGAAACTACTGTCAAAAACGACTGCGTGAAACAAAATTCAATATTGGTCCAACGTTATCGTAGTGCATTAGCGTTATGATGATTTCAATATCCAACACTGATTTTTCTACAGTAAATCATCTTAATCATCAACACCAGCAACAGTTGCAGCAGCGACAGTAGCAGCAGCATGGATTAGGCTGATCTAACCTGTTCTGGCAAAGTTGTCTAGGGAAGACCATCAGCTCAGGGTTTGGTTATTTCGATCACAAAATTGCAAGAGCAATATTCACTCGCCACATTCAAGGAATTTAATGGTCCCTTGATATAGTCCCTTCAAACCCGCGTAAGAGTCTAATTACTGCTGAAAATCTGCCTCCATCGTCAATGGCAGATTTTGAACCTATTGAACCTATTGGGCCAATTTTGAACCTATTGGGCCAAATCGATTCCTAATAAGAGGATTGCCATTTCAAGGAAATGCAAGTCATTGGGACAGCTTGAATTGTTTATTTGCTCCCAAACCACGGTATAACATAGAAACTGCAACGGAAAAGAGAGCCATAGCGAGGAAGGAAGCCATTGAAATAAAGCAGCATGTAACTGCACGTAATGCAACTGGCATAATGACGTAATATTTTCGAAGATGAGCTCTGGAATGGACTCCAGAGCATCTATCGCAAGAAGCAGTTAGCATAAGAATGAGTGGCAGCGGCATTGCGCTGTTCGTAAAAAAAACCGTGGCACGACGCAGACGCCCCTGCGTCCGCGGGACCGAGCCGAGGCGCGCGCGCGGCGGGGGGTTGCGGGTCGGGGGCCCTGCCATTTTCTGCTAGCGGCGGCGGCGCGTTAATACGTCATAAATGAAACTGAGGGGGCGAGCGGCGGTGCGGTGGCGGTGGCGGTGGCAAGCGACGGCCGCTGGCGGCGGCGCGGCGCGAGAATAAGCATCATGCTGCGATCGATGGCTTTCGCAGACGCGCGAGCCGGGGCCGGGAGGAGCGGGGAGGCAGCAGAGCGTGGGAACTGCGGAGGCGCGCCGCGAAGCGGAAGAGGCGAAGCGACCGATCGGTCGCTGGCGATGGGGCGAGGGGGACCTGTCGGCGAGCAAGTCATGACATGAAGTGCGGAGCGGGGCTGTTCGCCGGCGGGAGAGCCGGAACGGCAGACCGCGGAACGGCAGAGGCGCACGGCGCAGACTAGCGCCAGCGCGGCGTCAGCAAATAGTGCCAGGACGGTAGAGCGGACGATGCGCTGGCACAAGCAGAGCGCGGAAGCGAGCTGAAGGGTGAGAGAGCTGATGAGCGGTGAGAGGGTGAGAGAGGCGAGGGGGCGGGAAGCGCGTCACAAGCGTGTATCTCAGCTGAGAGGTGCGCGCGGACCTCGAGATCCAGGCTGGATCTGGCGAGATGGACTCGAAGTGGCCACGAAGCACACTAGCGCCCCTTGACAGGGACCGTGACCCTGACGGGACTATTCACAAGTACTGGTAGTAGTGGCAAATATTAGGGGCTCGTGGCTAGCTCATGGTCAGCGTCCTTGCTTTGCCCTACGCGACCTCGTACGCGCCCCCGGGTTCGATTCCCGGTCGAGGCAAGACTATAGTCTGCGTTTTTCCTTGCAATGTCTCTCAGTGTACGTTGGTGTGTGACGATGCGAAAATGCACTTCTCAGGTTGAGAAGACCGAAATACGCGCTAACCTCACGTACCCTGTTAACCCATGGCCGCGAGGCAGGGACGTCGCCGGTAGGCCCGAGCCCGTTCACGGACTGTCGCGCCAAGAACATGCATACATCCTGGTAATATTAAGGGTGGAAGCGCAGGTATCTCCTATATACCCAGTGGCAGTGGCCGTGAGAGCGGCGGTGGAGACTGCGATAGCGCGGGGCGGGCGTAGCGCTGGAGGAATTGGAAATTGGCTCCGGCGAGTTCGCAGTGGCGCGAGCGAAAAACGATACGCCCCTGGAGCCTGGCGTGGGCTTTCCTATAAAGCGAAGAGGAGAAGAGGCCGCTCTCACGAGCTCACGCAGAAAGTTTTCGTGGCCCGGCGACAAGGGACGGAATTGCGTTCGCATATTCTCACAGATAATGCAGAAAGTGAGCAGATAATTTCGGACTCGGTACTTCACTTATTACTCGATTTACTACTGGAGAGTGGAGAGTGTGCCACATACTGTCGACTCCGGTTATAGGAAACTTCTGGGGGCTAACATTTTTGGTTCATTATATCCGATGATGTCAAAATCAAATAGAATTTCTCCATAAATATTGATTTTAATAATATTGAGATACAGCACAATATAATATCAGCACGAACCGAAACTTTCAATATTTGAGTAAAACTGAGTAGCATAAGTTCGTCAGTAAAGTCCCCTACTTTCTCGTCACGGGAGACTTTTTTTATTATAACCTTTGGCCGATGACAGTTTTTTCAAGCTGCTTTGTGTTGGAATTTGTGGCACTGATGCGATAAATTCTTTTCCAGAAGAGAATTAATTTCCAGGACGATGTATTTCGTACGTTCACTATAGCCGACGTTGAGGTCCACTACAACCGAATTTTCTAATGCTTATGATGCAAGCAAAACGGGACCAGTGACGTAATTTAACTATAACCGAGGGGTTACTATAACAGCAGCCGACTGTAATTAACTTAATTCGATAGCAATCTACGTCATGATATGTCATCAAGCATTCGTCGCATCTATTTGGCGAAGGTTAATGTAACGATAAATAATCCCCTATAAGAGTTGGGGAAGAAAAATCTCAAACTTCACTTGTGATTATTGTTGCGCAAGAAATTAATATGCGTAATATTAATAAAACAGAGGGTTCATACACACAAGCGTCATGTTAGCACTGTACACAAAGCTAACTTTTGTATAGAAAGCTGAAGTGAGTAAACACGGTAATGTCCACGTGCAAAATAAATGTGAACACGAAGCATAGTTAGTTGTTTTGATCTTTGTTTCATGATACAATTTCACAAAGGAGGTCACATTCTCGCAAACACATTTGAAATTCAATACCGCAAGAATCGTGATGCATAATATTGACAAGTAATTTATACCGCGCACGTATTTCGTGCATGCATGCATACATATATGGTAATGTGTCGCCATCGTCCAAAGACTGTCAACAGACAGCAATATCAACTGTAAATCCAGATGAAGGATTTTAAATATTCCACTGGTGACAGAAATTGCAACGAAACAATAGCTTCAGGTCTGCGGCGGCAACGTTTCCAGGAAGAACCGTGCGGCAGTGACGTCGCCCTTCCGCATAACTTTGATTACATTTTAAAGAAATATCAAAAGTGTTACACGTTCGCTGAACACACGAAGCAATATACAAGGAATTACGTCGATTGCCGTTAGATTTAATTAACTTTGCAACCAAATATTATTTCAGTGTATCATATAAACGCGAGCAACAAACAGCAGAAAATATAATAAAAAAACATTTTCTAGAAAAACAAGTTATTAAATAATACAATAGCTAATTTCCCGTGCTTCCTTCGAACGACGTTTTCAACGTAAAAAGGTACTGATATGATAACGTATTATCATGACACGGAAATACACTAATAAGAGCAAATATGATAGGGTGAAGGGAGTCGCACGAGTACATACAACGTGGAACGAAGTAAATGAGAAATAAAAACTACGAAGAAAACAACTCAAAAGAACTATACAAAAAACTTGAATAGCCGTATGTCCGAATGGCTGTCCAAAAATACTAGTATATCAGGCCATCGGGACTCATACGGCTCTACCTCGCACGATCATCGGCATGCCGTGCCGTTCCACGTGTCATCACCAGAGCAACCTCACGTGAAGAGAGACTCCAATGTGGATGTCACTTACCTCGTCAGCGGCGCCTCTCACGCAGAGGGCTCAAGGCGACCTTGGCGGCGCGACGGGCGTATCTGTCCAACAAACGCGACCCGCTCCCATTCAAGGCGGCGCTCGTCACGCAAACCGCGTCGCGCGTCGTGTGCGCAGTGCGTACGGCGCGCGTCCCACAGGCGAGCGCGTGCGGCGCCTGCGACCCAGGGTGGACGCTCAAAGCGGGCGGGGGCGGGGGCGGCGCGGGCGGAGGGGCCGCGGACAGCGGGAGGCGCCATCGGCGAAGGATTCGCCGGCGGCCGGGGCCGCAGAGGGGAAGGAGGAGCGGTGGCCAGAAGGAGGGAGGAAGACGCGCCGGCCGGAGGAGGTGGCGGGGCCGTGGACGAGTGCTTCCGCCGCGCCGCGCCGCGCCGGCGGCCACTCAAAAGGAATTCGCCACCAATTGGTTGCAGCGGCGTGCCAGCGCGGCGGCGCAGCGCACACTCGAGGACAATGCGGCGCTTTTTGTGGGCTAATGATGGGAAAACAGCGCCCGCGGTCGTGCGAAATTCGCGTGGCTGTTCAAGGGTTTCGCTCCTCCCAGCCCGCGCTATTCCCACCGCCCCGCGCCCGTCCCGGCACGCCCGCCACCCCCCCGCCATCCCCTTTCCGAGGGCAGCAATGACTTGCACTGCCGCACCACCCGCCGCCGCACGGGATAGGCCCCTCCCCCGTCCTTTCTCAAATAGAAACATCCCCCCCCCCTTGCAACAACACTCCCCAGCCATTCGTAACTGTCAGCTCCAACCTCAAACCCTCTGCGCGTATAACCTCTTGCTTCATTCTTTGCATCACTATTTCGTACTCTTTCCCGTTTATATTTCTACTAACTCTCTCTCATCCCTCGATTCCCATACCTATCCACCGTTCTTTCTTTCACCCTTGTTCCCTATCTCCGTCAGCCTCGTGTTGCCCTGCCCACGGCGGGGTGGGCGGGGGCGTGTCATAGCGGGCGGGCGCTGGGAGTGAAGAGCGGCGGGGGCTTCTCGGAACCCGCAAAAGCGCTTCGCTTTCAGGTACAGGCGCGCGACTTCCGCGAAGGGCAAACGCGTTTCCGCGAGTCCCTGCTGCGCCGGCTCGTGCCCTGGTGCGGATGGCGGGATGGGGACTCCGAACGGGCGTAATCAGGGGTTGGAGGAACATTTACCCGCCTCGCAGAATTACCCAATGGTTGGTGCACGCTTAAAGGGTTTCTCTTCAATATGTGTACACACCCTTTGTGTCCCTCTGAATAAAAAATATGATTTTTTGTGCCTGAAGTAAGCTGAAAGCTCTGCCTCAAATGTTCGTATAATTTTCGTTTTTCGGCTTACAATCAATCTAGGCAGATGATTGTAGACGAACATATTTTGAAAGGACATAGCTTCGACGTGTTATTATTAATCCACTAAAAATGATGCTAATTTGGAGAACATACTTGAAATTACGCAAACGCAAGTTTAAAATTTGTGAATAAATATAAAATATTTAAGCTTCTTGTTCAAGATACCCGAGAGCGAAATATTAAAAAAATTATAATGTATCTCTTTCCTCGCATAAATCCTTGGGGTATTTTCAGTAAAGAATAAACAATTATTAATTAATATTTAAACTGATTATCTGACAAGTTCATAAAAAATACAGCCATAGATGATTATTCTTAGTGACATATCTGAATTGCAGACATCTAGTACCAAACCAAACGAACCTGATAAATCATTAATGAATTTAATTATAATGTACGACAACGTATAAATCCGAGAATATGAAATTAAAATCTCTTAAGGTCTGATGTTTTGATTTGTTGTTGATATAAATGTGTGCATATTAGTTAAAAGCCCGTAATTATCAAACACATTGTTATTACTTCCTAATGTCAGGCAGAACTACAAATATTACCTTGCCAGGTAATGGTAACCAGTTCATATCTATAGGTCCATGTTTTATAAGATTTTTTATATAAATTCTACTTAATTAAATTTTTTTGCTAATTCATTCTAATAAAAGTGTAATTGAGATTTTTTGAAAAGGCCCCTAATTACGGACAAAACATAAAAAACGTATAATTATTTGAAATAATATTATTGTAGTGACTGTTTTTATAAAACGTCAGAATATTTTTACTAGTTCACAATATAACAGACCCATAACCCATTCGCTAGCAATATATAATTATGGATGGCTCCGTAACATTTTCCGGAATGATGTACGCTACCAGGGAATTATAACAATATTCCCTTAATTTTATCTCATGTGGTTTTTGCATGTGATTGGTTAATTACAGGAGAGAATAGTGTATATCAAGAGAATAGTATATATCAACTTACGTGCGTTCAAATAGAAAAGGTTATCAAAATACCAATGCATTTCTTTTTACTTACATCTGGAACCTTTCATACAAAATCATCCACATTTTGACTGTTCGCTGTTTACTCACACTCCACTCACTCACACTCCACTTAGAATTCGCACATCATACATTTCCTTCCTCTCGCTCTCGCACATCACTTCGGCACACACAACCTCTCACTTCACTCACACCGCCCCAGCACATTCACAACATTCACAGGGGAACTCACTGGCCAATATGTCAAGGCGATCAGCACTTACAAGACTCCCCAAAGCATATCAACGCTCGCACTCAACGTGGCATTCACATGAAAGGAGTCATATTTTTTTTCTCTCTTTGACAGGTCATACAATATGAAACCGAGCGCAGGTTCATTTTTTGATGTCAGAAACGGGTCATCCTTCCATGAACAGCGCGCAGTCGCTAATATTAAAGCCCATTGCAGGATGCGCAATTAAAAATTCCATGCTATCGGCTTCGCTCCCAGATTTTGTTTTTTTGTTTTTGCGAGTGCCTCGTCTGTGGCGAGTGGGTTGGTCATCCGCCCCCTGCCCGCCCCGCTCCGCTCCACACCGCAAGCACCTGGCACCGCCCCGCCCCCCGCTCCGCTCCACCGCCCACCACCCCCGCCCGTCCGCCCTCCTCACCCCGCCGCCCCCGCGCCCGCGAATGTCCGCCTCGGCTACGCTTGCAGCTGCCGCGCTAGCGGCCCGGAAGCCGCAGAAGACAGAAAACCCCCTGTCGCGCGCGCGCCCGCCCTCCTGCAGTCCCGGCGCCGGCGCTCTGCACAGCCAGGCCAACAGCAGCTCCGCGCCGCGCTCCCCGAACGCCGACACGCCAGCGACTGCAGAGCGGCGCTGCGGCGGCTGGGGAGGCGGCGCGCCGCGCCCGGCCGCTCGGCGCGCTGCGGCCGGCGCGCGTGGCGGCGCGGGGAGGAGCCGGGGAGGGAGCGGGCGGGCGGCGGGCGGCGAGCGGCGCCGGCGCTGCCGAGGGCTGGGCTGCAGGCAGGCTGGCTCGGCGCGCGGCACGGCCTCTGGCGGCGCGCCGTCGGGCCAGTTCGCTTTCGCCGCTGCCTGCCCCTCCCGCACAGGCCTGCCAATGCAGAGCCCCGCCGAAATTCAGAGCGCCTAGGCCCTCTACCGTGCCTACATGCACACTTCGTCACACGACTCACAGAACATATGTTACGCTGTTACGTCATGGACTGCATGCCTAATTCATTTCAACACGCCGAGCGCGGGTCCTGCAATACGAAATACTACGCGCAAACAAACTCACTCTATATACTACTTATGATTGCATTATTAACCTATTTTCAGTTGTAGTTGCACACAATTTGAGATCATTAATTTAATTTCATAACAGCAGTTTTAATGAAAATTATAAAAATCAAGATGCAAAATTACCACTCGAAAGTAGCTTAAAAATTATGTGGAATGAATAATTATAGGAGGAAAATGTAAATGGAAAATGACTACTCAATCGAAAATATGAAACGAAACAAGTATGTTCAACCTATACTACTGTTTTACTTAGATGTAGGTATTGATCGGCTACTTGAAACGTACCTAAAATTTAAGGGCTCAGTAGAACAAGGGGCTATCCCACGTTGACCTAGTTTAGAGGTATTGAGGATTTTACTTGTGATTTCATAATATAAGTCAGTACATTTTAAAACTTTTATACACAGTGCACTCCCTGGATACCCATACAGTACACATAGTGGATTTAAATATCACATTACATCGAAAGAAAAATATTTTAATTCTATTCAATGCTAATAACTCAATTTCACAAAAATGTAGGATAGTCCTTGTTCTATTGTGCCCTTCAATTGTTTAAAAAAAGTCCATACATAACATACGTCATTTTACTCTTGTTCAGCAGTTGCCTGCTTGTAGAAACAATTGCAGCACACAGAAGAAATTGTTTGAGAACTTCCCACGAATACCGATAAAGATTACGGTGTTAACTGTTAACTGTAGCAAACTTTAAACGTCAAGTTTCGCTCGAAGAACATCCACGAAATCGCTGAGATTTAAATCTGCATGAATTGCTCAAATAATTAATACTACTTTAGGTAGAGGTATACTACATTTAATCCACTTCTACAAAACCCAATGAAATTTGTTGTCGTGTTTCATTTAATCATTGGACTTACATAACAATTTTTTTCGATATTACTTCCTGGTATAAATCACTCAAGATTTTTGGAATAAATAATAAAAGATGTAAAAATGAAATGATATTTTTCAGGGAATAAAAGGCAGTGTTATTGGGTAGACTTGGTGAAACCAAGGGCTGTGTACATGCGAAGTTCAAAGTAGGGTATTAGTCAGAATTGATATGGAATAGTTAACGTGATCCATATCAATTGTATTTATTCACCAGCATGTTTTATACAGCATTGTGACTCGAAGGGACTAGAACAAATTATATTAAATCTGATAATCGAAAAAGAATATTCAAAAGGTTAATGCTGTAGGAACATACAACGCGGTGTAATGCGCAGGTAAATACCAGTCCATTCACTCGATTCGAAAGCATGAGTGTGCATATTTTAAATGGTTTAAAATTACATTTTAATGATGAATTTCTTATGTGGTAACACGAAAAAGACCGTTATTTAACGACCGTTTATGCATGCAATGGATTCAATAGCCGTTGAATTAAATATATTAAGATTAGACGGCTGACCGCACTGTGTGCGAATACCTGGGAATAATAAATATTAATTTAAAGTAATCGCGCGACCCGATTTTGACTACGCAGTTCTGACTATGCTTTTATGACGGAAATATTTTATGTCATATATATTATCTAATGGCATAGTTTAGAAAACGATACTTGTTCTTTTGTATTACGTGCAGATTTTGCGTAATGTGTATTTGACACCAACACTTTTGCTGTACTTTTCTGAATTCGTTCGAATGGAGGCCTACGAGATCGAACACTTTGGCTGTTCATGCAACACCACTTCATACCATGGTATTCACTACGGCGACATTCAACAAAACTGGACTCTGTCCCTCACCTTCCATTGTTTATAAACAAATCTACGCAGCAGGCAGCTCGCATTTTACTCTAATCTAATGCATTGCCCTCCCCTCTGACTTAGTTTGCTGCAGTAGTCAGCAATCTAGTAACGCCGAACCCTCATGTCAGTGGTTGCGTTTAAACGTGTATAGTGTGGTTGAAATGTTTCTTCGTAAAAAATGTTAAGTGTGAGTGGTATTTCAGAAAGATGCTGTGTGAAATTCGAAAGGTTTTTTTTAATGTCTGGATCTTGTATGATCAAGAAGCAAAAAGTAATTATTACTCTAATCTAACGATCAAATGTTTGTATTTGGACTATTTTAAAGTTAAATTAGGGGATCAAGACAAAATATTCGCGCCACATATCGTTTTAAAAATTGTTAAGAAGATAAGACAGTGGTGCAATGGAAGTCGCTCACCTATGCCCTTTAGTAATCCTATAGTTTTATTTGAACAACGAAATTATTAAAACTTTTCTTATTTTTTCTGAGTAAAATATTTGGATGAAACTAGTGGTGCTACAAAATCACATACTTTCTCGCATCGAAAACCGCAATTTTCGAAAATTAATAGAGTTCAACGACAATGAGACCCCATTCTTTTAAGCGTCCCTTCTATCCGTGAGACACATGAAGCAATTTTTGAGAACTTTTTTTATAAATTGCATTAATTTCAAGCCCAAATTATGCGAAAACGACTAAGTTGACGACGACGACGAGTTGTTTTAAGAGCTGTTTTTTTGTAAAAAAACCTTTTCTAAGGTAAAACCCTCTAACGTCAACTTTGTAGTTTTGAATTGTTAACATTTTGCAACTTTCGAAAAACCAGTTCGCCAAAAAATGGGGCTAGCACCATATTTTTTTAGCGTCTCTTGAAAATACAAGGAGAAAATATATTTAAAAAAGTGCTGTAATATTTTTAAACCAAAATCGTTTAAAAAATTAAAATCGCCCATATTTCACGCAAAACTGCATGATAACTACTCATATTTTCGAAATATTGAACATAGAACATGGGCCTTTTTCGAGATGTCTTTATAGAAAAATGATGACGAAGGGTAAAATCTCTATCTTCCCCGGTTCGATTCCCAGCCGGGGTCAAATTATAACTGTGCGCTCTCCTTACAAATGTCTCAGTGTCTATTGCTATGTCTGAAAGAGCTCACCCTAGGGTTAAGAAAACCAGTGTATACGGTAGAGGGATGTCTTCATGCTAACCCGACGAACCGCTTATCCCATGGCCAAGAGACTGGGCACCGATAGTCGGCCATAGCCCTTATCGGGCTGTCAAGCCAGAAACAGGTCATGAAGGACAAATTTCGAAAAATCTGGAATTTCAAGGGACATGAGATCTGCACCGTTCTCTTAAGCGTCTTTCACGCTGAGGACGAAGTTAAATAGAAAAATTTGGATAATTTTTGGAAGAAAATGTTGAAAATGTTTTTGACGCTTCATGTACACTCAAACACTCAGGTACACTCAAATATCAAAATATCCGTTTGAAACTCCCAAAGATTCGTTCAGATTACTCTAGAAATAACAATTTTCGGAAACAAGAACAACAAGAAAATCGGCGAAACGATTAAGGTGCTGACGTTGGTCACAGACGGACAGACGTTTTGCCTTCAATCAATTTTGCGGTAGCAGGGACCCACAAAGCAATGGAATCTGGCTATACCACGAGTTAGAGATTATTAGAGAGTTAGAGAGATTGTTAGAGAGTTAGTGTATTATATATAGCAAGAGAATTTATGCGCTTTTTCTATACCAGGGCCCGGTACTAAGTGTTTTTCTGCCGAAATTTCCATGTTTTCCGGCGAACGATTACATAACTTTTTACGACGTATGTACGAGAAAGTAAAAACAAGTCCGATTACGTATATCCAAATCTGCCATCTGGAATGAGATGCGTTTCATGGGCCAAGTGTTTCGATACATTTTCTCCATTTTTGAAAATTGTCCGAAACCCACAGAACTAGAAAGTGGAGAACCATTCAAACGGTTTCAACAGGATATAAAACATATATATGGAAATTAGGTACCAGTGTCACCATTATGGCTGACAGCTGTAGGAGATAAGAGATAATGGTTAATGACCATAAACCTCAACCAACAAAATCACTAAATATTACTCGGCCAAATCTTACCTATCAAACCCTACCAATTTTTTGGTTTTGTTCTTAGACGTCCTGACGCAGTAATTTTGGGTACTCTATGTGCTTTTTATAATCGGGGCATTACTCAGCGTGTGTATCTGCCTTTACGTTTTTTTTTTTCAAATTGGGATGCTCGTTTTGTGGACAGTTCATGAAGTAGTGATATTTTGCACAAAAAGTGGGTGCTATTGTTATGTTATAATGGTACGCCCAGAGTCTAGGTATCGCAAGCATTGGCTGGGATCTTTGCTTTTACGTCTTTTTTCACTTGAATTTCACGATACATATGTGTGTTATTTTAAGTATGGCTATACTTTAGATATCATAGAACTCGACGACCACTAATGGAATGCGAATGTTATCTTTGTACAGACTAGATCCACTATTCGCAATTGAACTTTCTCCCTTAAAGTCTTGTTATTATTCCTTGTGTTCTCGAAGAGTGACGATTTTTAAAAACTACTGAACATTTTTTGTTGGCAGGGTCTTGAATATGTATGAATTTTCCTGAATTTTCTGATTAGATTTTTAATAGCCTGTCTGAAATCTGGTTAGGTTTTATTTGGCATAGTCGATACAGCGTAGGGTTGAAAGAGGTGTCGATGAGGTGCCATGAGCGTCATGGCCCCTGAGAAGCTCCGGCATAGGCCGGGGCCGAACGGGGTTATGTTGCTGATAATTGTTCAATTAGCGATGTTGTTTGTTGAACACTATGAACTTCGTTACTTTATTGTAATAAACTATAATTGTTTTCGGGATTTGGGCGCTTTGTTAATTGTTGATCAGAACGGAGCCTGATGTTTCCGCCTGAGTTGCTCAGAATGCACTGAACTCAACGCTCAAACTCAGGTCCAGATTTGGCACTTCTAGAAGAACCAGTGTTCTGTTTCTTCTCCATAATGAATGATTAAAATTCTCACAATAAGTAGGTTTTGATCAAGGTAACAATTAAATATTAAATCGTATTCTAGCGATAACAAATGAGTATGTCAAATGACGATAACAAATGTGACAAATTATGATATCAAGGTCAGACCTTTTTGGTGAAATACGTTTAAGTAGACGGGAAGACGACAAAGATAATGATGAAAATTACAAAGAAAAGCTTGCAAGGAGCTACAAAGACAAAGTCAAAATAGGAGAGAGAGAATTATATGTAAGGATTTCAAGTTCACTTGTGCTAACTACGTAGTTCCTAAGTGCATTTTCCGGCATACGCAACATTTGCTGGAGAGGAGTTTCATGTTTGCATGTTTAATCATTTTGTTTACAATTCAACGAGTTTAGCAACGGGAAGCCGTGAATACGTTTGTGGCCGAGGTTGAAGGGGTGATTGTGTGGCACATTTTTAACAAGTGATATTTAACCAAATTGATGACTTTCACAATTTATTGATGCATTATCTTCTTTGGTGAAGGTTATGATCTTTAGAGGCAATGCTTGTAATATGTGCCCTTCTACAAAAATTCATCACAAAGAAACAAGAGTGTCCGACTACAAGGAAAAGTATAGATAGTTGCAGAGTTGAAAGGAAAAATATCTGTCGCTACGAGCTGCAACAAAAAAATGTTAGGGTTATCGTTATGAACATTTATCGAGTATCAACCGATGGACCAAGTAATGGACTGCATTACTGCAACGTCTTCCTGAAAAATCACAACTAGCACTTATTTAAACTCTCTTACGCCGTTATTGAAAGTGGAGATGTCTTTCGCAATCAATGCAATTTTATCCCCTTCATTAGCACTTTAAATAATTTCTGTACACCTTTTTTTAAATATTAGTCGTGTTTGTGCAGCGTTGAGTCAAATGGTGAGGAATATTAATTTACCAAAGAAGACGTTTTAACGTGCCCAATACAAATGGTCTCAAGAAAATGTACATGCTCGCTCCAAAACAAATAAAACCACCCTCTTGGGTTTTCTTCTTCCAATCGGACGTTAAAAATGGGAAGAAGAATTACACACAAGAAGAATAGGTTGAATATTTATGAATTATTGCAGCTAATTATTGCTAATGATTAAAAATTAAACTTGTGATTCTTTCGAAGATGAAGAACAAATGCATCCTTCAAAATGGCATATCGAATAAGAGATTCAACACAATCGTAGTCACAATAATTATATATCAAGTTCCACGCATGTTCATTTCTAGATTGTGTGAATGAACATACAGTAATGTTGGTAGGAATCAAAGCAGCAGTGTGTCTGAATGAAGT
>BOPP01000124.1:3106241-3129112 GCA_017312745.1 Gryllus bimaculatus | reverse complement strand
GCACGTGGTCGCGGGCGCGGGCGCTGCCAATCGATTGGCTTCCAACCTGTGTGTGCAGCGGCGCTTCCCCTCCGACACCCGGCCTACCGCCGCAGCCACCGCAGCCGCCACCCGCCGCCACGCGCCGCCACACGCCGGCCCCTCTCGCACCCACTCGACGCCCTCATTCCGACGCTCAACTTCCTGTAGTCGAATACGAAATACAGGTGACACTGAATTTTGTAAAGCTTCAGTTACAGTGAACCGGTCCCTACCCACATACAAATAACAAGCATTAGAATATTTGTAATGGAAAGCATAACAGATTCTACTTCTAAGGAAATATTGAACGTAGTTCACCAAGTTCATTAAACACTAAACGTTTTCAGGAAGAGGGTCTCGTGAGTTATTGTCGCAACATACATGGTGAATGAAGGGGATTGAGAGAACCGTGCCACTGATGTAATTCTTTCCGCTCTTTACGGCAGTTTTGGGCAGCACGAAGATTGCAACCACGCGGACTATAAATTAAAAAATGTGTGATCTGTTTAAGGTAAATGCGGTTCCAGAACAGATTTCAGAACAGATGGAACCCGGTGTTATAACTAGACTTATAACTAGATGTTTAGGAAAATGTTTCTTTTATTCGAATGAAAATATATACAGGCTTCCCATATGTCCGCAAAATATTGAAAACATAAATTTTTGTCGAAGTTTCATTTTGCCTTTTTTGCCTAGTTTGATATGAAGGCTTTTTGTCCTTTCAGATATATTTATCTTTTTAAAGTTTTCAGTTTTACTAAACGTAATAGATGTCTAGAGGTAACGAATTTATATTTCTACTGTAAATCGGAGATGTCATTTGGATTCGCTTGTCACATTCTAAGTCTTTGGAGCTTAAAAGCTCATTTCTCAGTTTTTTTCGCCGCTACTTCGCACATATAAAAAAATTAAAGAATGAAAGAAAGAAAGAAAGAAAGAAGGAAACGGGCTGAGATCGGATTCCCGACGCAACTAAAACACTTAGGTCTTAGAGGTGAGCCGATAACCACGACGTTGATATTTTAGCGAGTGAAATGTTCTTTCAAGAATTTAAGGTAAGGAAATAAAAGGCACTGTTAATTCCTAGAAATACATATTACTTTCATGGACTCCACATTTCAACGCGATCCACGACGGGATAACACGAATTTTTTTACAACAACAAAAAGAATTTTTAGGGCGGGCATTGAGGTCGGTGGAAAGTGTCATCATTCTCATTCAGGCAGTTTTCTTGTGTTTAAAATTGTGCACTACTCAGTAACACGTGCCTCGGATCAACTCTCACAAACGTTTAGGACATGTGGGGGAGTGCAAATGAGCACTTATTGCCAAAGAACATATAACGGTAAATTGCATGTAACACAGTTATCCGCATTTACAAATATGATATCTGCCTCTGATTTTAGGCAACTCTTTATACACGGATGTATGGCAGGCCACATTCTGACCTAGTCAAGGAGATTCCATGTTCCTGGAAAACATCTGTGCATATCGGCCAGTCTCTAAATCAGTGGGAAATGTCACAAATAAAAATGCATCTGATTTCGTTACATTTAATTTTCCACTATATATTCATTGCTAGAAAGTGGTAAACTGGAAAGTGGAAAGTGGTTTTTCTGTGTACGTGCCTTAGAAGCTAGTAACAGTTATTGTGAGATTACTTGTACTGGAATTAACTGTTCATCGTATGAAAATGGCCAAATATAAACTCGTGAATGTGGCTTTGCGCCGTCAAAGGAAAAAATTCTCCGTTTTCATAACTGATGGAGCTGTGTTCATGTGCCGTATCTGAAGTAAAACTGTGAATAAAACTACAACACAAAATTAAAACGTTTGTCGTCAAACGTTATGTAGTGTGAAAAATCATATTTCTCTTGTTAACAAAAACGCAATGGAACAATTGAGACTTTTCTATCTTCAATACATTAATGCTCTCAAGAATTGATTTCATATTTTTTTTAAATTTTAACATCAGTACGTATATTAGAGAAAATTTTGGAACGATAAAGAAAACACAAGAATTTCATTCTTAAAAAAAATGAAAAAAATCTCATTCAAAATAAATGTTATCAATCTAGAAGTCTACTTTTGCTCACCACAAATTATAAGTTCATTAACTTTTTCTGAAGTTATGATTATTGCTCAAAAGGCTCTGAAATTTGTATTTACAAGAGCAATGAAATAGTTTGAATATGCTCCAAGACTGGAAGAAGCATTGAAAGATGCATTTATATTTTTGTCTGAACAGTGCTGAATCAAGTGCGAAAAAAGCACAAAAATATTTAAATTTTGAATTCGCGGAAAGTGAATATTTTCCTATTTTTAGACAATAAAATCAATCATAGTTGAATTTGAAAATTGTATTAAATATTTGGAATTTTAGGAAACAAGGAACCAAATATGTTTGTCCTCAGAGGTTCACTACAAATGAAGACGACTGTAATTAGATTTCAGAATGTGTCGGAATAGACTGCAAGATGACGGAAGGCTGTTTGCCTTCATGAATTATTTCGAAAAAGTACACTAAATAAGAAGTGTTACTCTACCACTTCTTAAACAAATATTAAAATATATTAATGCGAAATGATGCAATTCTGATTTAAACAATACTTTACGATACTTGTCATATCCTATGTTCAAGGAGTGAGGAACCCTTTTTTTGCTAATTTCTAAACAATGGAACATATGTTGTACTAAGGTGCAATTTTCTTTCCCTGAGAACGAATTAACATGCAATAATTCAATTTACTATTTACTTATAGATAAAATACGCAATACTCATTTTGAACACTTTGGTGAATGTTTCAAGTCTTTTACAAACTATTTTAGTCTAAATTTGATTTGTCTTGTCATTAAAACTCTATCAAAGAGATGTGGAATATGTTATTAGCGGATGTACGGCAACATCCTTTCACTGAAAACAACATTTAGTAACTGTATCTCCCGCTAATTCAGTCCGGTCCTGGCAACCCTGCGTTGCAAAAGACATCCTTGGAGGCGTTAACACAGCATAAATACGGATGTCAGCATCGATATTCCCTTGTTTCAACGCGGAACAATGGCTCTCGCGGCGAATCATTTGCGTGTTGAATCCCTGCAGCTGGCGTGTAGTCGCCGAGGGGCCCTGGGCGCTTCGAAACGCTTTGTCCGGCGCCGCAACAAGGCCCGCGAATCCCCAGCGTCGCCAGGGCCTGGCCGATGACGAACGCGTGTCGTGTTGGACGCACTGTGTCGCTTTGCGCAGCATATCCCACGAGAAGCGGCGGCGCGTCGGTCGCGTCGTGTCAAGGTCGCAATTGACGCTCAGGGACGCCGCGCCGGGGTTGGCGTATGGCTCGCGTGCGCGCCGCGACGCACCGACGCCACCGGCGCCACCGCCGCGCCGCCGCCGCCGCCGCCGGAATCGCTAGACGATGCCGCGCACGACCCGTTGTTTGCGCCGGCGGACGAAGAAGGGGTCGGCAATACGACGCACTTGTGGGCCGCCGCCGGCCCGGCTCCTTCCGGTGGACTGCGATTTAAGCTTCATACCAGCGTCCGGAAGTTTAGGCATTTGTTTTACCCAAAGTATTTATTCTGGCAAACGAAAGGAGTGAAAAGGGCATTAAACAATGACAAATCATCATCGAAAAGGAATAATTGTAAAAGAAAGTCATAATTAAAATGATTAAAACGTTTATTCTCGTAAAATTTACAATAGCACTAACACGCCAAGAAACAATCCATTCTTTCCAAGAATTTTTTGCACACACTCTTTATCAGAAAAAATATTTTTCTGTTTCACAACTAAAATTATTTTAACTCGCACACTAAATGTTGGTATGATGACTACTAATTTTGTTTCTTCGAAATGCTATGATGGACTTCCTTTCGAATTCCTTTGGAATGGCATCAGTGTAAACGCGATTATAGTTTTCGTTTATCGCATTTTTGTAATCGCAATCACGGAGAAAGGCTGCGTCGTTTTGTGTATCATGCACAAGGAGCTCTGGTTTCAGCTCTGGTCGGAGGCCATACTTAAGGATAGGATGGATTCCTCGAGAACAAACAAAGTCAGTCGGCATGCATGAAAGGAGTGAAATATCTTGACTGGTATCGCCTTCCTTTCGCGCATACATTTTTAATACTACCCGGCCCTGTGGCCTCCGCTTGTAGAGAGACATAAAGCGACAGTTCCTATGTGATGCCGAGACTTGCAGGTATCCAGGTTGATCGAGATTGGTTGAGAAAAGGCGTTTTGCCAAACTCCCGGGCTCTACATATTATCCATAACTCTCCTTAAAGGGAGGTTCATGGAGAGAATACATTAGCCATGGGCGTCTCTAGCACGTAAGGGGGGCATAAAAGGAACTTAAGTAAATGCGTACTCCACCTATTTTTAGTTTAAGTCACAGTTTTTATTGATTTATTGAAGTTGACAACGTGTACGAGGTAGAATAAAATTCAAGGCACGTCGCAGTTATCATTGTATTCAATAATGTATTCTGAGAATAAACTCAGATAATTAAGCAACACAAAAAACAGCCTCACTTATATTGACATCAGTAATACAGAATTATCTTAGTCTACATCACATACATTACAAGCGCCTCGTCATTGCTCAACTGTGTGTGTGTGGGGGGGGGCTGCATTCCCGCAATCGACTAGACAGAACACCGCTGAAGTCCACGCACGACGTACCCACATTCAACGGAGAAGGTATTCCTTACCACTTCATGTGATAAAACAAGTGAGGAATATAAATTATCTCTCCTACTGGAACTATAAATTATCTCTCCTCACAATTCTCATAATACGTTAGTCGAAATTTCAAACCTCAGAGTTCTTTATATAAAGATCAAAATCAATTTTCATTCAGTTTCAATGTGTGATATGTTTCGCAATAAAGGGCATGTGCAATGCTATTAATTTTGGATCGCGTGTGTCATCTTTCAATAATTTCCTTTATATTGCCAGTGTCAACCCTATCGCCTTATCGTCAGTGCCTATCCTATCGCACCTGAACCGCTAAATACTTCGAGCCTGCGCGCCATTAAATTATTTAATCCGAGACCTGTCCCTTTCAATTTTACCTCAACCTCCCGCATCGCCCCTCTCTTAACAGTAAGTCTCATTAGATCAAATACTGTTCTGCGACAATCACTGGCTTCTAACTCGCCTAGGTTGACAAGGTCGAGAAAATCATGATGTGTGTCGTAAATAATAATGTTAATACATAATTTATATGTCATGCTGTTACTTAAGTACGTTTTCTGTCGTCCAAGGGAGACAAAATGCCGCTTATATGGCCAGTGCCATCACACGTCTTCCCCGCTGCATTCCGATTGAGTCGAGATTATCCGTCCTTTACATTATTAGCAAAAAATGAAATTAGAACAAAACAACTGGATGTACGTAATTAAGGGGCCATGTCCGCCTTTCCTCCATCGACGCCCACGCTCTTCACGCTTACACTTCTGCTGAGGATTTATACTCCCGTGTTCAACGTAAGGCACTTCAAGGTCACGGGTTGGAAGGCGAGGGGGACATTCTCGTCCAATCGGGAGTTCCCATACCAAACATTTAAGTCATAACCGAGCTCTGGATTGGATGGAACTGTCCCGCTCTCTGACTGGTTCGTGACCTTGACGTGCCACTATGTTTAAATAGAACTACTCACCCTCGCTTTCCTCCTCATACAGGTGGAGCGGGGCACACACAACGCCATCGATCCATCTAAATAAGAACTGCATGTAGTCTAAACAAATCTTCCCGACCCAAATGATTGATTTTTAAATTTAATACAGCTCATCTCATGTTAATTCTCAAAATCGCAAATCCACTCATCCACCAACCCAGGAAAAAGTCTCGTCGACTTTTTTGAGCGAAAACTCTGTCACACTTGAAAGAAATGCATTTCACCATCAGAATAATACGCTGGAAAGCAAGTACAAGTTGTACTTATTCTCTTTAAACCATTATGATTTTGAACCATCGTAGTCATATATACTGCTTTGATGTAGTACGACCGTTTCGTGATTTTTAAATTAGGCAGAGATTTGCTGTTACTTACTGAGAAAGCTGCACTACTATGTAGTAATTTTCTGAACACAGACTCATAATATTTATAGAGGGTTATGATAGGATGACAATACCATCAGACAGTAATTAATCTCTAATCAATAACATGTTCAAGAACTCTCCAGGCTAAAATCGGGCTCACGTTTCATGTAAGCTAAACCCTCACACTACCTATGTCCTTAGTAACAGGGAGATCACAGCACTTAATAGCAAGGTATCTCCTTCAGAAAACTGAAAGAATAAAATCTAATCCTTGTAATCCACCGTTTCTGGTGTTGGTAGTATGAACATTTCAGTATGAAGACCTCAAGAATCGGCTTCTATTTTTCTCAGTACTTTTAACTAACTTAGTAAACTTTGACGTAATTAGAAGTAGCAGCGGTTAGCAGTAACAGCAGCTAGACTGTTATTCCGAAATAATGGATACTGCTTTTGTTAAAATATTTAATTATTGCTGTTACACGAGAAGATTTTTATTTGTTGATCTTGGATAGTGTGCGTGCTGTATTTTGGAAAACCATTTTGTGTGGTTTTGTTCAGCAGCATAATTGCTCCTACAGACCGGTAGTTTGTTTTAATCCTTCTTTGATTCATAATTTATTTTTATATTGAGATCTAGTGGAATTCTTGAATGCAAAAGATCATAAGCATTTAAAATAAAATGAACCACAAAGTACTAGTGAAATAATTATAGACGTCATTGCCAACAATAGTAGTACTATTGTTGGCAATGACTATAATTATTTCATGAAAAATGCCAACGATAACGCACCACAACACCTATAAAGTACTAGTGACCTGCAGCAGCATAAATGTGTCCTGGTTGCATGATTACTTTAATATTATAGTATATACGGATACAAAGTACAACAGTTCTTTACATATCAATAATATTTAAAAAATGCAATGCAATAACGCAATACGTAAATAGCAAATATTAAATAGCGGGCGGCTTCTTCCTTGGAGCCAGCTGTGTCGTAAGCAGTGACGCACTCAGCATGTCAATTCAAACGGTACGCGCATTATGAGAACGTGGAAAATAACGAAATCAAATATTTGCAAATATCAGTCAAAATCGAAACTGTTTCATACTTTCCAGACATTCCCATATTCCTGATTATCTAACGAAACCATAGGCACATCTCACTCGGACGGAGTCTGCATAGTTTTCTTTCATTTTCTGCGCGCATTGGAAATAAGTAATATAGATTTATCTTCTAATGGCAATTTAAAAAAATAAAAATATGATTATTTAATTATTAAATTTAAAGAAATCAATGCAGGTCAACAAAATTTTCGAAGCTTGATTAACTTTGGACATAGCAGATTTGAATTCGAGAGAAGAACCACTTGTCCTCTACTCTTTCTGCAAGCTCAATGTAAAACAGGTTACAAGGCGATAACAATCAATGCTACTTGCATGCTACTCGTATGTATGCCTGCAGGAGCGCTTTCCACAGTCCTTCAACAAGGAAAGGGAATCAGTTGTGAAATACTTCTAAAATAATATTTTGTAAAACTAGTTGTTTTCTGTCTTCACCTGCATCACAATTAAGTTCGTTCACATTTACTGGCTTTTGGTTTTATTTGCTTGTGTAGTTTACACTTTTCTGTTATTTTAAACTGTTAACTATCCTTTCCATTTGCATGCATGGGCTTTCATTTCTCGTTTGCACAAAACTGTCTTTAACACTTATATTGCCGAATTTATGTCACACTTCCCGCGCATTCATAGTCGCATTCTACGCAAATCCATTGTGCCTCTCTGGCAATGATTATTTGCAACGTTTATCACAAATTTGTTGTTATGTTGCTAAATTTTACTTCTATAGCGTTCAAAAGAGATTAAACAGTCAGTGTATGAGGATTTTCCTATAAAAAGAACCTTTGATCTTAGTTGCAGGGGGCGCGGTTTTAATCGCGTGAAGCGCAGTTTTAGAAGATTCAAAACATGACAAGTCATGAATACGTCCTGGCCAGCAGCGTGCAATTCTTTAGCAATTTCGGAAAAACTAACATGGAGCATTAAGATATTTTAGAACTTGGTTGTTTGGTATACAGTGGTCTATAACTATGCCGAAGATTATAACATTTACCACATAAAAATATCGGAGCAAAAAAAAAAATAATGAAGTCCGAATTTTTTTCCATTTTGCGATGGGACTAAAAGGGTTAAGATAAAAAAAAGAAAATCTAAAGGTCAATACTGAAAAAAAAATTGTTTTTCTGTAAGATGGGGAAACAGTGAAAAATGAAATGTTTTATATTTAATAGGTTTTATCTGTAATCTAGTAATCTGTATTGAGCTAAAAGGTTGGTTCCCTTTGATAATAGCGCTTTCCTTGGGATGCTGAACAGAAATTGTTATCGATCTGCTTCAAACTAATAAACTTCGAACGCGCAGTAAATTACCATTATATATGTAGTTTATCGCCTCGTTTAATAGCTAGAGTTTCAATTATATTGAAGAGAATATGAATATTCCACATAACACGCCTGAATAGCATAAAAATAATCAGAAATTTTGTTTTTTCTCTTTCTATTCATGTTTCATAGTTACTCAATACTCTTGCATAGGCAAGTACTTGCATCTTGCAGAATAAGTAGAGTTCGACAGTAATGGATCCTCATGTTTGGTATATAACATGTGTTTTAGAGATATTTAGGAATAACAAACTTTCTTTTAGTTCCCGGTTTCAACGACCTGTGAACTATCCTTGTGAGAATGTTACAAGCACATCCTGGAGCATAAATAAACGCCGGTCTATCACTTTACTTTCATAAAATATTTTCTAGGGGAGAAAGCGCCTACACCACCTCCCCAATTGCCTCGAGACACGAGCAAAGAAAATCGAGCATCCAGGAAGAGATTTCCCGGGGCCCGGGTGGGGTGCGGACGTAGGAAGTTATTGACGTCGAAAGGAAGCGGAACTCATGAGAGCTGCGCAAATAATGCACGAAGAGCACAAGCGAACTGCCTTCAAGGGGAAGACACGACAGCGATGATTTTCTCGCAAAAGCGGAATTTCAAGCACAAGGGGCACATTTTTCAAATGTTTCCTTTGGCGGAATAAACATGAGCACAATGATCCTATGTTTAATTGCTTTCAATTAACTGAACAAATGCACCACACGTAACACAGTTAAAATAAAAGAAAAACCAATTGTCTTTGGAAATCCATTCGAGAATCTTCGGGTCGTGGAAATGATAGGTTCGTATTTTTTTCAAATTGTCACTCTCTTTAATTTTTACGACAATGTAAGTACTTCGTATGGATATATTCGTCAATTGAATCTGTCAATACGTACTCAGATTTTTTATTCACATTCAATAAAAATCTCCACTAGCAAGTCAGGTTCCTCATTACACATCACGGATGATTCATTTCAATTAAAATACAGTTGCCTGCAATAAGTCGTCGCCGAAGCTGTATCTCGGCAATTTTTCGTTTAATATAATGAAAGATATGATTATTATTCACTAAAGTGCAATCCTGGTCACCGATGTGTGACGAAAGAAACATATATTACTCTTCAATTAAAATAATTTTTTGCATATGCCTAACTTTGCTCTGTGTGTATTCAAAAACGCATGTTTTGTTTTCACAAACAGTGTTGTCATAGTTGTTACAGGCACCCTACACTTCCATTGCGTCAAACGTCTGTGATTCACTAAGTCGAGTGCAGAAACAAAACACGGTCTCTTCGCGGAATGGTTGTCAGAGCACGTGGTGCAGCGGCGTTGCCACAGTGACTCTGTAAATAACTGGAATGTCTGGGGTAAGTATTTGTTCAACCTTCATACGTAATCTACAGCTTAAACATGAAACGTACAATTTCACGATCGTAATTTCGTCACATCTTACGAGTTATATTCAAATGATTTTTTTAAATTTCTCGTCACCTAATATTATGTATATAATATATTGGAATAGTGTCTATGACAAAGTATGTAGTGTGTAGAACCAGGACAATTAATTAACATTCACATTTTCTTGCAGAACCAATCTTGCTTTTGTCCCGAACTGTCTTCGTATGTATTAACAGTACTTCGTAGAACTTTATGGCACTGCAGGTCGTTGAGAGATACAATGAGTATATACAAACGGCTGCCCATGTCTTCAGTTTATTTTTGGGTCGCTTTCCTTCTCCTGCACAAGCAGGAGTTAAACTTTGCAACCTGTTTTAAGAGCGCTTCAAGAGCCTAACTCTTCGAAAAGTCGTTTTTAAGTAAGAAAGGGGAAAATCCTGAAGAAACATATCACGGTATCATTCAATTGTATTACACATTTTCAGTATAAGTATGTTTCTTTTGATACACGCACTGTGTGTATGACATCTTTCAATTTTGTTACGATTATTAAAGGTTCAAAGAAGACCAAAAAATATCACATGGGTTGAGCAAAATAAGTTTGAATTTTACAACATGACAATTTAGCGTAATTGAGGCATATTCGGGAAGAAGGGCACATAAGCCTATATGGTAGCATAGGCATATGTGCCCTTCTTCCGGAATAGGCCTCAATTACCATTAATACCCTGCATATGCTGCAAAATGCAATAAGTGATCCCCGAACACCTTTGCACGTCCAGAGAGCGCGCCTAGGGACTTCCTCTAGGGCCTTCGCCTTGAGAGGCAAGCGACTCTAAGGTCGAATTTTTCGCTGACAGCTGACGCCCCTCTCCGTAGTTCCGCCTGCCACAACTAAATCGCATGTCACAGGGACAGAGAATTTAACATAGACATGCATATGCATTCTTTCCATTAAGAATATCTCGCGACTCTCCACCAATTGCATTAAATTCATAGGAGTTTCGTTTTATAGCCCCCCCCCTGGCGGATATAAAAAACAGGATCTGGACAGGTTCCTTTTATGCTGTATAAAGTGCCGATGAAATTCACGGGCCGGCGAAACTTTCCGGTTAAGGCAGGTTTTTGGCTTGTATGGGTTCCGGTTTAGACAGATTTTCTGTATTATTATTATTATTATTATTATTATTATTATTATTATTATTATTATTATTATTATTATTAATGAAATTACAGTCATAAGTGAGAAGTTTTTGGCGATAACACCGCCACACGTATTGAATCTCGCTAGTGCAATCCCTTCACCATATGTCACTAATACTCGCTTTAGCGTACTTGCTGTGGCAATATACTACGTGTAAGAGGGGTACTGTGACTTTTGGAATTGCATCTCTCAAACAGCAAACCGCCCAATTGCGAGCGTGGCTACAAGCCTTCTCTGAGGGCTGCTCCTCCTTCACGTCTGGTAACAGAGAAACCTGCAGCAGGAAGGGTCGACCGCTGCGGGGCGGAGAGTTGTGAGGCAGGGTGGGGCGGACCAGGACTGGACGGGGAGCGGCGGGGCAGTGAGAAATCGCTTGCCAAGCTCGACCCCGGCGTTCAAAGAACTAACAATCGCCGCCTTTCCGTGTACCTGGGATGAACAACGAGGTGGCGCTTGTTCAAGGGAAGTTGGCGGCCAATGGACGCGCGGAGTGTTTATGGAAGCGTGAATCTAAGCCAAAGCGGTTGAGGTCCAGAACGAGTCGTCGACGGTTTCATTTGCACGTTCCTGGAAGAACGACAACGAGGTAAAGAAATAGGTCGTCCATTGTGGGAGTTGAATCCTCTCATAAGCTTTTAAAGACTTCTTCCCCGAAATAGTATACGTTGCAATAGAGTATATATGTGAAATATTTTCTTCTCAAAAGGAGTATCAATGCGATTTGTCATGTATCTGTGCAATGTGTTTCAACTACGTCTGTTTTCAATATTTTGTTTTGGCATATTTATGCCAATAATAATATGTATTATGTACACTATTTAATGTATTCAATATTTACAGCCTGTTGATTGCCATTTTCTTTGTTTATTATTGCATCTATATTCCACGAGGAATGGGCAGAAATACATTCGTTACAAAAACATATTCGGAAAATACCAAATTTTAGTATGAACAATTAATCTAACATGTAATATTGTTTCAGATGATTAAATTGTATAGAATAATTTTGAAGAATAACACAAATGTGAACTTATGATTAGTTGATCGTTTTCGTCAGAACATATTTTGGAGTCTAAAGGTCTATTTCGACAAAATTTGCAGTGTTCAGCGTGACATGCGGCTAAATAAATCTGATCTGATTAAAAAGTAATTGTGTACGAACATACTCATCCAAAACTAAATTTCTCCACCAAATACCCACAGAAAAAAACGTGAACTTCTAGTGGTATTGGTAAAGTTTGCTCGTTTTAGAATAGGCAAAGGATCAATTATAACCATGTTATTAGCCTTCTACCCTCAAGAACACGTTCAGTGACGCACTCTTGTTAATTAAGAATACATGAAGTGATCCGCGAACGCGATATTACATTCCTTCAGAGAAATTTTGGGCTTTTGTACTCGTGTGAGGAAAGACTTGCTAAAACCACGCATTACGTCCGTTCCCTTTGACCAAAAATTTGTTCTTGTATGCATGAAAGAATAAACATACACTCAATGCAAAGTGCTTCTGTTACATGCAGAAAATACTCTCGTAGATTATATATATATATATATATATATATATATATATATATATATATATATATATATATATATATATATATACATGTATATTGAGTATGCAGTTGAAAGTAGTGTCTATATAAAAATATTAGTTTGAAATAAATAATATTTTTCTCACCTAAAATGATTGAAATTGAATTAAGATGTTCCAAGACAAATGAATAGCTCTGGTGAAAAGATGGTTACCCTCAAAATGGTTTTGTAATATAGTTTTAGCTTCTACCATAAACTATGTATGCAATGGTTTAATCAAACAGTTAAATTTAGTTAAATGTATGGCTTATACGAGTAGGTGCCTCCCGGGGGGTGTCATTTTTATGAGCTAACCCTCTTCAATTCCTCAAACTAAATGTTCAATTGCTTTAATATAGAATGCGTTTCCGCGTTGACATGTTTCACACTGGAACCCTTCAAATTTATTTAAAAGATTTATCTCGTATGTAACCACATCACACCAGCACTTGAATGCTTCAAGTTTTCCCAGGTTAGAATAGATAAGGCGATGATAGGAGTTGATGGACAGAAGGGAGCGCTCAATTGATCCAAGCCATAGCCGTACTGTGCATTCCCTGCCCACCAACTCTGCCAATCTAAATCAGTCATAAGTGTCGCTCTGGGCCCTGTGGTTTACTGGCGGCTGTGTAGGTACTAGTTACTCAGGGTCGATGGACCTCAGTGGTGCTAAGGAATGGGATGTATGTGGGTGGGAGTGTCAAAGAGCAGTGACTAATACTGAGTGAATTCTTAATGAAAATATACCGACATTAAGTTAAATGCATTTTTTACAATAAAATACTTTGTTATTGTTGTTGTTGTTGTTGTTGTAAGCATCGAGGACGGCTCATGGCGACTAGATTCTCATGGAGTGATCCCGGATTCCATTCCCGGTCGAGGCGAAAAATATGTAGCTTTCCTTAAAAATCATCTCGGTTTCCGAAGCTGTGAGACGAATAGAAGCTCAGACAAGCGGAGTTCGCTAGTTACTGTGCACGTCGTATTCACCACATGTCTCTCTTACCTCTCAAGTGTGGGAATTATCCTTGGCCCAAGTATACCGTTAGCTAGCCGAAAAAGTTGAACAGTCTACCAAAAATGCCGAATACGTATATACATACATTGTTGGAACATCGAGTACACGAAAATTACTATATTAGAGAATCACTTCAAAAACTGAGAACACGGTTATAAATGAAAATAATCGCAATTACTACTTTTTATGTTTTTATTGATAGATGGATAGTTACAAAAATGAAGTCGTAGGCTTCCACGGCCAGAGTCATGTGCGTGATCCGGGCTGTCCGGGTGACACCGCGGCGAAGGCTGTGTTGCCGACGTTTCGACCATCTTGTCGTGGTCTTCCTCCTACCAGCCCTGAGGAAGACCACGACAAGATGGTCGGCAAAGGTCACGCACGGATAGTTACATAGATATGTATCAGGGGATCAATTTCAGAGCATCAACTGATGTCACAAGCCTCTGACCGGGAGGTCCTAGAGATCGAGTTCCCCCACTGGCAAAAATTAAACTGTGGCTAGATAGCGGTCAACTGCTCTGATCGGTAGTTTTCCGTGGCTTCTCCGATAAAGACGGGGTACCCTAATAAATGGGACACGGACCGAACTTGATATTTCCTTCCCCTTCCTCATCTAATCCTTAACCCTCCTTGGGGGACCCCCCTTGAGGGAGAAACATTATTGGAGAAAATCCCCGCTCGCCGGCGTAGGTCGGGGCTGGATCTCGCCAGCCAGCGAGGGAAGATCAACGCCACCTGCCGCAGTGAACGTAGGCACTACCAAAACGGGACCAATGATCTTCGCAGTTTACGCGCCCGAAATAGCCAATCAATTAATCTGAATTAGATTGTATATTTGAACTTAATAAAGAAATAGCCAAGATAAGTTTTAATTGCCGTCCGGATGTCCGAAATCCTTAAGACAGTAGTGTCGTAGCGATCTCGGACTGAAGGATCGCGGGTTCGAGTCCCGCATAGGGGATGGTTGTATAGGTGTTCGTCCTTGCACCCCTTACCAGATCATTCATAGTTACTATAACGATAAATCCATTTGTGGTCACTAATGACCTAGATGTTCATACGACCGAGGTGTTGCGTTTTACCTTTATTATTAACATTATTGTTATATTATTTGCATGTTGTTTGTATTATTTTATTTACGTAATTAGCTACCACGGGCTTATACCCAATTGCAGTTTAAATTTATCTTTATCTTCTATCTTTATTTCTTTTCAAATTTTGAAATATGGAATACAATACTCCTGTTAAAGGGCAAAAATGCTTTATATCCTACTTTATCCTCTTTACATTTTTTACATTAAATTCTTATAACCCCATTATCGGCGAAAATACTATACTATGCGAAAGTAAAAAAAATAACTTTACATTCGTGAATGAAAACTAAAATGAAAAACAAACACACATTCCATCATATAACATAAACTTTGAAAACGTATTTACAATATTTACAAATAAATACACAAGGTTAGAACTTAAGTTTAGAAAAAACAAAACCCCTAAATACCATAAGCTATAAATTCATATAGCTTTCAATAACTCTCTAGTGCACACTGTTTAATGACTATGTCTCTTTTCTGGTATTTTTACGTCTACTGTTCTTTGTTCCAAGGAAATCTTCATGACTATTTAAACAGTGACCTGAATGCATTTCCAAGAATATTCTTGTCAAGGAGCAAGAGATAATTTCCCCTGAGTCGAAAACAAAATGCAAGCAGCTCTTAAAGGATTATATATCTCGAGAGGAAGTCAAGAGAACAAAAAGGTGAGTTTCTGAGTAAGCGGAAAATGACATCCGTTTTTAACCCAAACCATTGCATATTTTATACCAGTATTTGTTTTCTTATTTCCCTACTCAACTTTAACTTCTTGTAAAAGAAGTAGACTCCTCTTGTAATGTGGACGAGTTTAAACAATGACTACTCAACATTTTGAATCGTGTTTTTTTAGATTAGATAAGCCATGATAGCGCTACAAGAAGTAGAGATTAATATCTGAATATAAATTATTCCTACCGCGATAAATGAATAAACGTTTTACTAAGCAAACCCATACATATTTTCTATTTGTAGCAAGCTCATGAACATTACATTTTACAATAAATATATTAAATTAAGTTATATTTTATCTAAAGAATACAACATTACGAAGATCTGTCATTTTGGAGGATATTACAATAACTTGAGACTTTAATCCTTGGTTCCACTTCGGAGGAGAATTATTGGTAGGTTTATATCATTCTTTCTCAGAATGATATAATGCGTCAATACGTGCAATGATTGCAGGATCATTGTAATCTGGTTTTTCCGCTGTAAATAGTTAGTATTTTGTTGTTTTTTTTGTATCTCGTATTGCTCAACCCATAGAACAGTTAAATAACTGTAGAGAATGAAATTTTACAGGAGAAGCGAAATTCTTCAATAAGATGCTTTTAACCAATATTATACCCATAGTCATTGTGCTTTGTGCCTTGGTTAAATGTTACTTCTTTCTAAGATCTTATAATGTATCACTTTTAATAGAATTTTTCGAGTTTTATCCTCTGCATCCACCCCGTTTTTTTCTATTATGCCATTGTTTCTATGAAATGTATAAACGTTTTGACACAAGTAACAATTACGAGGCGATTTTGATGAGTAAATTGGGTAAACAATGTCTCTATGAACAAATTGAAAATAATAGTATTCGATTGAATATTTTGCAAAAATTACACACTTTTACATTTACGGGGTTGTTCCGCTGTAAATTGCCTGCTCTTCGTTTCACAGAATACCAAAAAAGACACTTGTGACAATATTCTACCGAAAACCGGAGAGTTTCTTGTAGTAACACCACACAATCAACTGATGCGTTGTGTCCTTCTGAAATGAGGTTACAATCACGTGACATTTCTACGATCATACTTTCCCCATTCGCATCAGAACAAAATAAAAATTTAGTCTATATTTCTGATAATTAAGTTTTTGCAATATTTCTGAAGTATTTACCTTCTGTCGCACAATTTATCTGTTACGTCATTGTTCCGTACATACACCTACAATGCCTTCTCTAGATGCGACATATTATGTTTCAGGAAATTACGGTATTGCAAGCCGCATTACTGCATTCTTTAATAATATGATAAAGAATATTTCGCTCCTCCGGCTATTTCTCTCTCCAAAATTAAATAATTAAACATACGATTTTTTTATGCGGAGTGTAGGTATATATAATAAATTGAGTTGACGATCTCGCGTAGCGCAGGAACTCGAGTTTTAATCAAATTAAAATGGATGACGAGAACGAAATATCATTAAGCCCTACTAATATCCATAATAATAGAACGGCCATTTCGGTTAATAATATGAAACATACAAATTTTAATTCACTTTAAAATGTGCAACAACGAACTATCTTCGAATCTCGTTTTCACATCAGTTTACGTATTAGAGACTTTGAAATTACCACAAATAATAACAACATAAATTAATATACTATTGAATCATTCACTTCCAGAAAATAAAACATATTTAATAATCTCATTTTTAAGGTCACTCAGGACTTATTCATAAAAGTTTAAGAGTGTCCATCTTTTAAAAAAGTAATATTTTTAACACAAAATTTGTTCTTTCTACGTCATATTTTCAAATACTTCCTTTTCGCCGCGGCTACACCATTATATCTTGGCTGCGAATAGGCATTCTCCACCTTTCAAACACACATGGCATTCCAAATATAGTCATTTTAAGTTTGTTCCTAATGGTTATTACGAATAACAAATTTGATACCCTCTGCATTAATTTTTCTCGCAGGCGATACTCGCTATTTAAAAACTACCCGCTCAGCGAAGACGAAGCGAACTTTAAGCCAAACTTGACGTATTATTCAATTTGCATTCACAAAACACTACGCATTATTTATATCAGCACGTATGCTGACTGTGGATAGTTCTCAGCAGATGTTTTACTTCGGAAATCATTCGGCGATTGTGATTGGTTAACCACTAGTTCGCTTATGCAAATCTATATTTTTTTCTTTTGTCTCCATTCTATTTATTAAATATTTTCTAATATGTAGCATTTTATAGTCCACAAACCTAGTAATTTCATATCACAATAGGATTCAATTAATCGAACGTCCATATTTATAATATACTATCTCCTTTAAAAAAATGTGTGGTATGGATGACCTCATTATAAATAAGAAGTATTTTGTTGCGTAAGAAATGGTGCACAAAGAGGTCATTTTATCTACGGAAATCAAAGATTTACCAAATAAAACAATTTGGCAAAAGTGACATTCATTAATATATGAATATCAGCATTCTCACATTCAGTATTAGATTTTTGTGGAATACGACAAAATTCAACGAAAAAAGGAAAATTCAACGAACAATAAAATCAACTTTGAAATATAAAAACTCATTTAATATAACAATTAAATTCGAACATACTTTTAATTTTTCAATCCGGCAATATAATTACGCATCATAATATTTGTTAATGTCAAATCGACAAATTAAAATGTGAAGTTGAAATTATTTGTAAATGTGAAGAGCGTTGGTGTTCTAAGAAGTCGATTTTACATTTCAATATTGAATTTTTATTTTTAGCCTTTCACTGGCTTTGGCGAAAAAAAGAAATATGTTGTCCCCTACTTGCAAAGTCTGTATTAACACCCAAAAAGAAAGGTCGTGCACTATTTTTTGTGAGTTCTTGACATTGAAAAGCTTTAATGAAAATAGCACTTACGCTAATCATTCAGTGCATTTTCATTTATTCGTAAAATAAATATGATTAAAGAAAAATTATCCAGCCATACTTGAGAATATCTTGTTAACATCATATTTTTGAACATTACTGACGATTTGATCAAATATTATCGATAATATTTTATCAAAAAATGATACATGAACGTGTGGGAAAGGTTTGAGATATGTTGAATTTTTGCGATTTTCAAAAATTCAGATAAGAAAAACAGGACTTTAACTGTATTTATCTTTAACTATTTGGGCAAGGAATTCAAAGAAAAAATTGGATCCGTTTTAAGAAAATATAGTTTGAGCTTCTTATAGTGTACCCCCAAAATTTCAAAGTCGTTTCAAATTTGCAGAGTCTATATTTTAATGAAATTCATTGGAATAATTTGAAAAATAGAATACACTTGAGGCAGTAGTGTTACTTGTACGTTTAAAGTTTAGTATCACATCAGTTGTTATGTTATACTTATTATCACAACGGGCCATGGTATCACAACAAAATTAAATTATCACGGCAAATAAGGTATTTAAGACAAATAAAAAATCCTTTAAATCGCGGTTCATTTGGAAATTTGTGGAACGACAATCAAACGAAAATACATGGTGAGTTGTATAAAGTTCTCTTTTCGAAGTCGGTTAAAAATTCACATCGCGTTTCTTATTGCTTGAAGCCGTACGTTTGGTTTCTACAAACCATTTAATACAATTCTATCCATCGTAGCGATATCATGGATTCATGTGCCCGGTACGGCAACATTTCCGAACAATAATTGCAAAATAATTCTTAAAATTTTAATTTGTTCTTTCATTTTCGAATCCCTCGTTCTTGTACACTTGATAAGCAGCATGATCCAGGCCTCGAGGGTTAGTTCGTTCGCCTCGCAAGGAAGCTCCTGCGCGAACAAGGCTCCCGCGAAGAGCCGCTGCAGAGATCACCGATTCTCGCGGGGTGGCGTCCATCGATCTGCTCGTCCGGCGTTCGCGGCGCCCCACCCCCGCCCCGCCCCTCCCCCTCTGCTTCCCGCCCCCTGCCTACTCTTACAGCTTGCGTCTAAGCTCGAGAACAAAGACTGAGAGAGGTGGCTCACGGCATCGACTGATGGCACTGCGGTGCCTCTGACCGAGAGTTCCTAGGTGCGGGACTTGACGGTGGCAGGATTTTCGACTCTAGCTAGATAGCTAGGTCGAGTTCAGTCGCTGTCTAGAGGAGAATTTTTACCGACCGGCTAAACTGATCTGTAGTTTTCATGGTTTCTCCCATTAATACCAGGAAAATGCGGGAGCAGTACCCTAAAACACGAGCCGCGGATCGCGCACGATCTTTCCTTCCTCTTCCTTGTCCTATCTTCACCCCTACTTACACTAGCATGCATTGTTTTTATCATTATTTGACCTACTACACATGCCGGTCGGGAGCTTAGAGCTTGGCTCGGCTGGGGCGAAGCTCCGCTAGTGCCTCTGCTGGTACCTGCGTTCCTGGTTGATGGACTTCCTGCTAGCCGACGAGAGGTCGGCGTCGGATCTCACCATCTACCGGAAGATCACAGCCACCTCCCAAGGAACAACATGCACTACACTTACGGGACTAATGGCCTTAGACGTTGGCGCATCTTGCATCTTCAACCAATCGGTAATAAATAAATATACAGATATTTGTAACTATATTAATAAAGAAGAATAAACTAGTGATACTACTACCGCGCACACTTTCTCGTATTATTTGTAAACGTTGCGTAATATTACAATAACAATTGAACCTACAAAAGTGTTTCTAACACCCAATATTGGCGCGACCTGGAATTCTAACTCGACTTGTAGATTCCACGATTAGTCGCATTAACCGTTATACCACTAGTACTTGTTAAGTATACCAACGCATCAAAAAATGTCAACGTTTTTAATTTTCGAAATTTCAAAGTTTTACCGAAAATAATTATTATAAGTGTTCTTTGCTATGTTCGATCAAAAAGGTGACAGAAAAAATTCGAGGTAGGAAGCCGCAAAACTTATACATTTTTCGCAGCATCAGAATACGTTGTTGTTGAAACTTATACAGTTTCAACGGAAATACATGTTTCGCAGCATCAGAATACGTTATGAATACTGTGTATTCGAGAAAGTAAAAAGTAGAAGAAATATACTTTCCATTAAGCTGACTTTAACCGCGCAATTTGCAGGAATCACTATTCAACACTTCACAAGAAATAAGAAAACTATCAAAATGAACAAAAAGCTCCTGGAGGCAGAGAATGGAACGTATGCTACGTTCTGTATTCGTCCATTGAAATAGATGATCATCGCCCTGATATTATTTCAACTTGCTATTACACATCGTTCAGCAATGAAGGCAGTTAATGTAAAAAAATCGGCATTACGACGCTCTTATGCCATGCGTTGTATTTTAACTGTACTTTGCTTTAATATTTTGAAAGTTTATTTGCCTTGTAGCACGAACATAGAAATGCCACGATTAAAAATTATAGAACTACACAATTGTTTATTGTTGACATTTTGCAATGACATAATTTTTTTATTTATTTATTCCATTTTTTATTGTGCTATCTCCTTCGCAACCGACGCATCGATTTATTCACTTTACTTAGATCAAACCATTTCAAGTATCTCAACTGTCTTTCTGTCGAATTTAAACAAGACTTTTGAGAAGCAAGCAGGTGTCTCGTTCCATAACAGTTCATGATCCTGTGATAATAATGATTTTGAGTTATTAGAATGCTAGTTCACATGCTTTTCAAAAAAAGTGTAATTCGACAAGGTGCAGCCCAATTGAGTTGTCAAAACCCGATGTTGTGTTACCTTAGTAGAAATTTTGTTCGAAATAACATGCGCCGTGCGCCCATCCGTCAAATATTTTACTAAGGAACGAAACGTATGGTATATATGGTATAATATAATTGTTAAAAAATATACTTTTATTATTTGATGAATATCTTCAATACAAAATAAAATATCCTTTCAATTTTCAAAACGAAAATCCACGAAAGGAAATGTATTTTCTGGTACTCGTACAACGCGAAATTCTCTTCAAGTGCTTTGCTTCTGGGAGCCATTTTCTTAAGACTAAATGCTCTCACGACGTTTCTTTTGCTGAAGTGACGTGGGGAGAAATTTTTCTCATCGAGCTTATTCCCTCCCGGCCGCGAGTTCTTCAAGATGGTTGCTCTTTACGAAGAATATAAGCGGCCCATGTCGTTATTTTTAAGCTCTTTCAATTTGGAATTAAATGCCATCACATTTGTTTTTGTAAAATGTTCACAAATTGAAGTTGAATACTTGAAGTTATTATCGTAATATCCTCTCCGGGCATTTTATGCCTCGAGCATCATATATCTTAGCTCAATAAGGTGGCCCTTGTTGATTTTATGCAATTTGATTTTAAGTGAAGTGACTTTGTTATCTGGCAGGAACTCCTCAAGGGTCGAAGTCCATCGTTTAATAGTCCTTGAATTAGTCTTTGGAAAGTCCTTACTAAATATCCTTAACAGGTGCCTGTTTTATTGGTCCCTTATGTAGGCGGAGCATGCAGGAGAAGCGACAAAACAGATTGTAATCCGATTAAAGTAAGTTTCATATTGATCCTCTTTGAAGCTAAAGACATTGTTTTACGAAATTGCTTCTGAGCGCAACGGATCCAACAAGTTGCTAATGAAGGCTGCCCAAGCTCCTCAGGCGAGAAACACAAAAACGGACTCCGCATGAGCAAATTCACTTCTATAAGGAACTTAGCGTACGAAAAAGTATTATAAAACATACACCCAAAATGTTTGACATAAAGATTTTTATCAACCGACGTTGCTTGTAATTTAAAATTCAAGTTATTCATTTATAATGTTCTTATAATAGACTTCTAGATGAGAAAGGGAAAATACTAATCATTGAAAAATTATGTTTTTAAACAATATACTCTGAAGTCATATGCGAAATTAGTGGTGCCTCAAACGTAATAAGTTTTTAAATTAGTTATATCGGTTACCTAATATTACAACATTGCAAGTTGTATGTTACAAATACTTTGGATATGTCTTGAAAAAATCTCACCTACAGGAGACAGGAAAAAATACAAGTATTTATTTTTTTCTAAATACACAAGTTTTCATGAAAATGTAATTGTTGCTATTGAGTTTTGTGTCTTGTGCTTTACCCTCACAAATAAGTTTAGAAAAGCGTGTCCGTCCCAGACTTGGATCACTGTCCTTTCCAGTAACAGTCCACATCCATGTTCGCTGATCGGAAGACTTCTCACTACCTCAACAAACAAGAGGAAAATTTTCTTAAGAAAAATATTTGAAAAACTTTAAAAGAGATGTATAAAAATCATGTCCGCAAAAATGCATTAACTTATACAAATAATTATAAAAATTATAACAGCGTTGCCCGCACCGCCAGCCCCGCCCGGCCCAGCCCCGTCTCGGCCCCACCCCAACCC
>BOPP01000124.1:3078229-3100862 GCA_017312745.1 Gryllus bimaculatus | reverse complement strand
CTGCGCCTGACACGCGCTGTCCTCGTCCTTACCGTCCACGCGGACTTCACGCGGAAGCGGACAAAACGCGCCGAGCACACAACTTGCGGCTCGCTTTACCCAACTACAAACAAATTGGGCTTTCACTCCTAACTAGAAAATAGTAGTCGAAGAGAAAATAAGAAACGTGATAGAACTTATATCATATCTACTTACTAGTTACCTGTGATGTATTCGATACTAAATCATTTTAGTTTAAAAAATTATTATGATATAGAGTTTGAAATAATTACATTTAATTGCTTTTATTATTTCAGTGGCATGTAGTTATAGTATCCCCAAGAAATCCCAAAACATAACCCTATTGTTAAACCCAGAAACCGTAAGGTTTTAATAAAGAATTATCCATGCATGCGAAACCGTGTAGATTATTAAATTCTTGTTTTAGCAATATTTACATTAGCACAGATGACTCCAAATATATTCTCTCTCTCCTATTACAATTTTCCTCCAAAAGGTCACAATATTACTAAAGTATAAAAAGTTACGTATTTTGTTTTGAAAGTTGGTTTCCGCCACTGTTTACCTTTGCCATTTTCAATATAGATGGAGTAGCGTGTAATATGCTCAAAGGATTCCAATACATGTGATATATCTAGCCAGAGTTCAAAAGGTTATGTTCAGCGCGCAGAACGTAATATCATTGAGAATCATTATATACGAACTTTTCAAAGGCAATTATTGTCATAATAATTGTTATTGTATTGCTTAACTGGATTGTTACGTTTCACCATTTACTTTAACCGTTATATCTCCGACAGTAAAAACTTAATTAATACCAAAAATTAAAGTGCTGCAAATTATTTAAATTTAATGACACATTGCAGTTCGTAACGCAAGGTATTACTTCTTCAAAAACGTTGATTGTTACTGAAGTTCAATGAGCAGGAAAAGATGGAGAAGGAAAACATCGTGACGAGAAATGTTTGTTCATTGTGTTATATTTCATTTTCGTATAAAAATAATTGGAATTATTATTTATAAAATATACACTCTAAATTAAACAAAGATGAAACAAATCCATTAAATTTAAATTCCATAAAATTGAAATATAAGAACAGCTACATTTATGTGTTATATTTTATATTAACATTATGAGTTATATTTTAATATATTGAGGATATTCACAATACTCAAAGAAGAAGTTGATTGAGTCATTGATTCAGTTTTTCTGTGATCAAAAATATCACACAGATACAAACATACACGAAGATAAGATACATTCATTCGCACTGCAAATGGGCATAACCCGGTGGCAGCTAATTTAACCCGGTGGCAGCTAATATCATAGGATTACCTTTATTTCAAATATATAACGTCTAATACATTTTAGTATACATCTGTAACAGAACTTCTTCAGACAAATTCGTTGACACTAGCTTTTATGGTCGTATTTCGAGCCTTCACCAAACAAAAATCTCATATTCTCTTGCAAACCTAAATTCACGTATACAGTAGTCTAGATAATGTAATACAAAGATAAATTCACATACCCAATAGTTAAAATCGCAATTCGGTACGTTCCATAGGAGGCGAGAAAGTCAACTGTTTCAGGTGGAGCATCACCGTTGAGGATTTTCTTCATTTTGTTCTGCTAAAGATGATCAATAATGATATTAAATTGAAATATAATAAGAAAATGTTTATGTCAGATTGACCTATAACAATGGAAAAAATTACAACAAACTTCGGAAGGTATATCTGCTTAGAAGAAACCACCCCTCCATACTTTTTAGTGGATATTAAATAAAAACAGAGTGCAAATAAGCTGAGTTTTTATCAAATGGGGATGTGGTTTCAAATTTCCTGAATTAATTGTTAGACGCATTTTCTATTTATTCGTAAAAACACGTGTGCCAAACGAGGGATGTTTCTTATCTAAGCTAACTTCGCACGCTGTTCAAAAATCAATGAAAGGCACATAATATAGGGGGGAGGGAACTGCTGTTTGCAGATCCTTTTCATAGTTACTTCTGTGCATTTCACTCACATTTCACGTGCAAATTCCTATTTAAATTGCCATTTCGGTCTGTCTGCGAGAAATCTTAGCGGGCAACAAATGCACGTCTGTAAGAGAACCCGTCGTTCCACCCCTACAACGTGGGTTCGTCCATAATCAAGGTTGGTGTACTCTCGATGGGTGGAAGGTCCTCGGTGGCCAAGTGGAACGACCTGAATGTAAAAGTACTCTGTGTAATACACGGCAAAATTAAATCCCCCTATAATTCCCTCCGTAATCGGATTTCAAATACGCTCCAACAGAGTATTGCCAACAAACGGATAAATACGAATGAATCGGCGTTGCGGCTGCCCACGGCGCCGCATTTCGGTTTGGAAATTGCTTGGTACTGCTGGGTCCGAAAGGTACTAAGAGAAAAACTTGCCCGCTCCAGGGAACTGGTATCGTAGGTCTACGGACAACCTAGAATTCGAACGATGGTAGAAAAAGTGAATCGAAATTGAATGAAGAGTTAGGGTAGGAATACATGCCGACACAAAGTGCATGGTGGGAGCTAGTGAGGACGATGAGGGCCTATTTCAGTGATTTCAAGGTTTTGCCTCCGCGGAGACGAGCTGGCACGGGAGGCACAACGAAATATGTTTCCTCCAGTTGCCCTCCTCGCCAAAAGGGAGCAGTAGTGAATGAGTACACGTGGAATATGAAAGGAGGCTATATAAATCAATGCTACATTCTTAAAAGTTATTGTTATGTTTATGAACATTTTTACTTTTATTTTTGGTACTAGTTGTGTAGTTTGTGGTAGAAGTAAAACTAGCAGACGTAGTAGTAATGATACTGGTGTTAGCAGTGATAGTACTGGAAGTACCAGTATTAGTAGTAGTTGTGGTAATAGTGGTAGTATTGGTAAAATAGTAGTAGCAGAAAATATTTTACTTGGGACAAAAGTTTAAGCCCTAAGTAAAATCATTTCTGCTGCACAATGTTTTTATACAATTAGAGACTATACCGAGCATCCAAACGGAAAGTAATATTAATTTCAACAACAACATTTAGTGTATTATTTACCATTTGTATTGTATAATTATAAAGAACCTGTAACAAGTATTGTACTTCAGCTTGTGGGGCAATGACCCCCATCTCGATCAGGTTTTCGTCCAATTTCCCTGATCCTCGAGCAAATGCTGAGACGGCCCCTTGTTTTACTTCTGGACATCAATATAACTCCAAATAACTTCTCTCCATAACACGTCACACACAGTTTTCAACTGTTTGTAACGTAAATAAATAATAATTAAATGGTGGTAGTAGTAGTAGTAGTAGTAGCGGTAGCGGTAGGGGTAGTGGTAGTGGTAGTGGTAGTGGCAGTGGTAGTAGTAGTGGTAGTAGTAGTGGTAGTAGTGGTAGTAGTATTGGTAGGAGTAGTATGGTTTTAGTGAGTATAGAGTATGTGGTGGTGTGGGTGGCTGTGGGCGGTCAGGTGGCGGTGGTGTGGGTGTGGTGTGGTCGGTCGAGTAGAGTCAGTCAGTGAAGTAGTGAGCTGAGTAAGTAGTGGATGGTGTGGTTGGTGTCGAGTGTCGTATAGGTAGAGTAGTAGTAGTAGTAGTAGTAGTAGTGCGTTTTAGTATCAGTAGTATAGTAGTCAGTAGTAGTGTATAGTAGCAGTATGGTAGTAGCATACAGTAGACAGTAAGTGAGTAGTAGTGGTCCGTGGCCTGCGTCGTAGAACCGCTAAAAAGATATGACTGATTCGTTCCTTTCACAGGCGACTAGTGCCGGTCCAATCGACGGCAATACGGCAAGCCGTCGGACGTTCTTTGTCCAGTTGCCGCCGTGCCTGCGACCGCCCCCCTGCCGGTGGGCCAGTGTAGACGGAGGCTTCTCCTGCGAGCTGCGGCAGGCGCGCGCAGGGCACCTCGAGGTGACCTTCCGGGAGGGGTGAGGGGTGGGGCTGGCAGCGGGCCCGGCCGCGCGCGTGCCCGGCCGGGCAGCGCGTCTATTTGCGGGATCGCGCCGCCTCCCTCCGCCTCGGCGCTCGCGCCCAAGCGACGCGAACGCGCCCTCGCGCTACCTGCTGGAACGCCGTATCTGCCCCGGCGCCGCGGCCGCGGGCACACCCCACCCAGCTGACGCTCCCGACCACGCGGAGCCGCCCTTGCGTCTTCGCCAAACGGTTCGACTTGTTTTTTGCTGTTTAATTATGTATAATGATGTAATTATAATATTATAATATAATTATATACATGTCATTATACGAGTATTATCAATATGTATGTATGCGTGTGTGTGTCTGTGCGCACGTGTGTGCGTGAAAAACAAATCCTTGGTCCTATTTCGTCTGGCAATTAGGAACATCATTTGTGATTTTGAAATATTAAAATAGATATGTTTGTCAATGTGTTTATGGATTTTACATTCTCGCCTACAACTACGTACCTAGTAAAGAGATACTACTGTAGGGTTGTAGCAAACTCTTTTGTGGTAAATTACGTCTTCCAATTCGTTGGGTAGTTAGAATCCCGATGTGTCGAAGGTTATTGATATCGAACAATTGATAGGCGGCAAAACGTTCTTTCTGACAAAACGGGTGTCCGTTCATGGGGTGTACGTCGGACCGCCTCTCTGTCTATAGGTCTGTGGTCAACGCTAGAGCGTACACAAATTTTCTCGAAAATTGATATTCCGTGATCGACCTGACCGAACCTGTGAATTATCAATATTGATTTTTGCAGTATATTACAACGAGAAAAAGAACCTATCTCAAGTTTTCTCAAAAATGATTTCAAATTTTTTGATGATTTTTTCCCCTCGGATAAAGTGTACCACTCTGAAAACTTGCGCGGGTGCCATTTTCGTTGTGCACTTAATTTTCGAAAATTGCCAAAATCACAATTTTGCATAAAACCGTCTTCCAACAATATTATAAATTGGAATTTTTCTTATGAAAGAAATTATTTAATTACATATGTTTAAATAACATAAACAATTTTTCTAAACTATGAGTAGTTTTCCCGTCATTTTGTGTCAAATAAAGGCAATTATTAAATAAAATTATTTTATTTTTATTTGATTAATTAGTTTTTATTAATATTTAGAAATAAACTGTTTTATTTTAAAACCACAAACGATGGTCTTCTTAATCGTCTCAAATAGTTGGGACCAAATATTAAAATATACTACGTTCAAAATGCATTTATACACGCTATAAACAGCCTACGGTCACCAAAATGACTTGGCAGAAATTAGTTGCACAATTATAGCTCACGTGACTAAAGTATATAACCGTTAAGGAAGAATGAACATCTTCTAAACGGCTTGTTAATATCGGCATCACGTTGTCAATAGCAATTAAAAAATCCCTGTTAAGGATAAAAATAGAACTATGTAGAGCAAGAAACGCCCGTAAACAGGAACGGAAACGCCAACGAGAACGTAAAGAAAGTTGAAAGATTGGCATCACAACAGCTCGGGAACGTGATGCAGAACGGAAACGCAAACGGGAAGGATGCCCAACATTCATCTCGGCTCGAAAACGCGAAGGCGCTCGGACAATGAAGGCAGAGCTAAAGGGAGCGACGTTTTCCAGCTGATCAAGAGCGTCTCACTGGCCTGGAGCTGAGAAAACAGTGAGTAGAGCATTGTAGTGTGAGCGTGGATTTGCAAGCATCAGGTATAGAATAATAGGACTGAAACGGTATGAACAGAAATATAATAATTCACGGGCTACTGAAAGTCATTAAAATACGGAAGAATAACAATAGGTGCGAAAAAGTGGGAACGATGAAAGAGTTAAAATAAACGAATTAGGTAAAACAAATGGGAACGACAACATAAAAACCCACTCCACAAACGCAACGTGACGATATTCACAGTGAACAGATGGCGAACGAAAGGGAGTACGGAACAGCGCGGCTAGGAGTAAGTTGGTTTCCTGAAGTTCTCTGTTTTGCCCTTAGTTTCCCAGCGCGGATAGGCTGAGATGGTGTGGGACATCAACTGATTTCACTATAGTGCCTCTGATTGGGAGGTCCATGATGGTTTCATTTCAGAGGTGGTGGCAGGATTTTCGTCACTAGCTAGATAGCTTGGTCGAACTTAGTCGCTGTCTTATTTGTGTATTTATTGTTATTTATGAAATATTCAATTGAGATAAAAAATACTTTCATGGCAGTAGAAAATGAGTAAAAACTATATTTATAAATATGTGCCATCGGCTTCTGTGTGGATGGGAGGAGGGCGGTCCCTCGGATTCTGAAAAGCGCATTTAGAATTATTTAAATTTATTTAGTCCAAATAACAGTAAAAACTGTATGTGTCGTATGGGGGAGAAGATCATTCTTCCGCACACCAAGTGCATACCGTGGATACGAAGGTTTGATACGCACACTAGTTAAAACTGATTTCAATAATATGAAGTGGGCATTAGCCTGTGGGAATTTTGAACAAGCGTTTCCATTCTACTGACAATTCTAGAAGTACGTAGATCGATGATGGATTACACACGCCCCCAAGCACGAAAGGCAAACATCGGGTCCGCAAACACTGTAACGCCTTTAACCATGATTTCCCATTTCGATTGTGAATTAGACCGCTAGATGCGGGCAGATGGGGAAGCATTAACAGGGAAATGTCATCAGCGTTCGAAAACAATCAGCATTCAATAAAATCAATTAGTGAACTAGAGTAATGGAACCGAGTAACGGACACTAATGAGACTTAACCATATTTCTGTTAACTAACGGCATTTAAACAATTGATTGTGTCCCATCAATAATCTAGACCAAGAATTAATTTTAAAAGAGCCATTTAGGTACAATAATGATAAATGGATGTTTATTTAATTACAATTCTTTCAAACACTTTCCGATTAACAAAAAACTGTGTTTAAAAATTTGTGAAGATGAAATAACTTCAATTACAGGATTAAAGATAAACATGCCAGAAAGATAAAAATCTTAAGAGTAGAAAGGTGCATGCTAGAAAGGTAAATATATTTCAGCAAAGAACACAAATCAAACATCACAAATCACGGAGAATAATGAACATGATAATGCACTATTTACCACACTATTTAACATCAAAATATCACCCAATGTGAGATATGCTCTATTATTTTGCTGTCGGTCTGGTTTACCCTTCATCACAAAAATGCCAATCGTCTTTCTTAATTTAATCGTCTTTCCTAATTTACTAGCTAACAAGCTAACATATTGATTTTCTTTAAATACCGGCGTTGCCTTAATGAAGTTGATAAATCTCTCACTTCTCCTCCAAATTTCCTTTCTTACGAAGTTAATGACTTTTCGTTTTTCTTTTGAGAGTGGCTTGTGAAGCATCCTATTCATCACCCACTTTTATCTGCTTCCACTTACTTTTCCTTGGGCCCCAAATAATGCCCAAATATTATCGCTGCGTTCCCCTTCAATTCATTTGCATTTTTAGTTGCATATTGATTATACCACTGATTTATTATCTCACAATGAATCATTGCCGTACACTGCATTGTTGATGTTCACAGCTTTGGCTAAAACTGTATGATTTAATGTGACCCCTCCGTCGCTGATGAAGCATGAAGTGTTGGTTCTGGCAAATTAAACGTTAGAACAGGGTAAATATATACACTGCACCGGAGTAAACGAATAGCATGCTACATTACATGTGACACGAAAATAATGTTTCTTTCAAAATGCGAGATAAAAGAGAAATTGCGGAGGAGAAAAAATGACTGGGTAGTTTTCTCTGAAATGGAGAATGAGATTGTTTTTCTTGTCACCGTTTCCCCAAAACAGAAACCATAACATTTAAGACCAAATGCACAATAACCTTAAGAAATGATGTTCAGGCGTACTTTCTAATCAAATGATAATTACTTAACTGAATGTAATTCTAAAAATAAGTGAGTTAATTTGAAAAAAAAATGTGGTTCTAAAAGTACATATTTTCTCGTATTATTTCTAACGTTAGGAAGTTTTCTCAAATTCAGAGCTCAACGAAAATAAGACCTGCTCTAATTTTGATCAATTTTCTAAATCCGTGGACAAAAATTAAACAAAGAATTGGAAGCTATTTTTTACAAGTAAGGTCAAGTATGTTTGTGAGTTTTCATGTTATTTGCCGTGAAATGTAGGCAATGTGTAAACAATTTTTTTCTAAAAAACAAAACTACTGCAAACTTTTTGTTTCATTTCTTCCTCTCATGTAGCAAAGGACATTATGAAAATTGGTGCTGGCCCCAATTTTCGGTAAACTATCTACAATTTCAAAAATTGTAGAAAATTAACCATTTTAAAAGAACAATATTGGTAATAGATATTTTTTCTTTACGAAAATTGGTTTAAAAAAATTATGTTTTTAAATTGGGTCTTGCACAAATTTTGGAAAAAGCAAGTACGTTTCGTGTAATTTCTGCTGAAAGTTACTGCAATTTACACATTAAAATAATATTTGGATATGCATTAAAGATTTAGAAATAATTGTGGAATGTATTGTATTTGCAAATTCATTTCCAAGCAATAGCTCAGTCACAAGGATGTGCATTTACCAAGATTGCGAATTGGTTTTACGAAAATGGGTGAACAATTAATAGTCGAAGGCAAACTTCAGTGTCAATATAATTTTAAAGAGATGGGTTGGTATTGGCTAGAGTTAAAGATTAATGCCACAAACATTTAACAATTAATATTTAAAATAAACATTCTTGAAGTTAAGCGTTTTACAATCGTAATTGCAATGTTGTCACACTGTATTATAACACTTAGAGATTGACAATATAATATTTGAAATTTTAAAGTAAAAGAGTGTTTAACATTGGTGACTATTTACAACATGAAGACTTAAACAATAAGTTAGCGACTGTTCAAATACAAATAATGTTCTTGGTATTAGCTTTTACGTAATACATTGAAATATTACGATGCTCATCACGATATATTATCATCTTGTAAGATTTAGTTTGTGAAAGTATAAAACAAGAAACAATTTTATTTTAAAGCATACAAATATCATAAAAACTATCTTGCAATAAATTATATATTAAAGATTACCAGAATCTATATTATGCTTCAACATGTTCCAACAACGTATTAAATAAAACCTGTAATACAGGAAATCTGTGATTTACGTAGCTACATCTCCTACGACAATCGATTCTGTCGCAATTAATGTTTAGTTGCATTGCTATTAAATCCAACAAAATGATTTATAAAATGCATTATGAGCGTGGAACACATCCACTCTCAACCAAATCTTCGTTCGAAGTGGCCGAGATCCCACCGTCTTTCTGTTGAGTTGATGCGTCAGATTCCCGGCAATTGATAAATGAATATTAATATAATAGAGAAATGAACATCAATTTAGTAAACTTTGAAAATTAATACAATTTTAAGACAAATTGTCTCTGGTACTTCAACCCTTAGAAAATGGTTGAATTAAGATTTTGATACAAATTTTGCGAACAATATTATAATTTCAGAATTCGTATTGACAGGTACTGTCTCTGCTTATGTGCTACGCTCTTACTGCGAGTAATGTCACCTCCTGTGTTCGCGGGCACTTCCAGAAGGTAGGATGAAGCAATAATCAGGCCGCTCTTCCTTTACGACTCTTCGAAGCTTAACAGAGCACATATGTGACAATTCTGCACGCAGCAATCTAATAAAAATGTAGGCAATTTGAAGCCTACACAAACACTCGATTCTGATGTCAGATATTTGTAGGCTGTATAAATGTCTGGTTCAAACAATATTGTTTCTTTCAATTTTTCCTAGGAGAGAATACAGAACCCTTCAAAGATAGTGCAGATCACATTTTCAATAAACGTAAATAATTTTCGACAATACTAATGTTTCTGTCAAAAAATCGCCGAGTTCGCCGCAGCATTACTTTACTTTCTTTTTACTACGTAGATATGCCGTAAGACGAGAAAGTAAAAATAAAAACGTACATTCGGAGAATGTCTAAGGAGAAACGTAAGAAATTAGGCAGAGCAAAGAAGGAGGTAACACATTGCGAATGAAATCAAATAGACGAATAGAGCAGAGTAAACGTATAGTAGAATGAAGCAAACAAATCATAAGTGGATGAACGAATAAAATTAAATACTTCCTGCGATAAAACATGGTACAGAATTGTTCCAACAGGAAACGTAAATACCATTGCTAATATGACGGATGTCACTGGATATCGAGGAATTTCAAAATGCGGTGTATGATAACTGAAACAATTAATGTTACAGACCACTCCCTCGAAACAAAATTGTTTCTTAGAACTCAAATCTGTTTCGGAACGAAAATCTAATTATATTTACCTCGAAATCATAAATCAAAACGAGCAACTATTTCAACAAAATTCAATAGCAATAGTGAGCCAATTTCCTGGCCCTGCCAACAAACACCAAGAGTGCTGTGTAGTCTTTTACGGAGTTCCTAATGAGAAGGCGGCCGCTGCCGCTCCCTGGCTCCCGCTCCAACTGACGCGCGCCCGCCGCGCAGAGCAATCGCGCTCCGCCGCTGCCGCCCGAGCGACGTTTCCAATTAGGAGGGAGGAGACGCGCGAAGGTGGCCGGCCGCCCACGTGGGCCCTGGCTTCCGGTCGCCGCGCCGCCTCAGCTGCTCGGCGGGGCGCGCGGGCGCAGGGCGGCGGCGGAGCAGGACGTGCGCGCCGTCGCGCTTCAAAGCGCCGCCTCCTCGCGGCGCCCCCCGCCCGGCCCCGCGCTGCCAGCTCCTCGCCCAATTCACACTCGAGAAAATTCACCTTTGCCTTTTCTATGGAGAAAACTCAAGAAATAAACTAAGGCAAAAAACGGATTAACACTATCACACGTTATCTATATCGCAAAACACAAAAACAAATATTGCTACTTCAATAATTATAATAATAATAATAATAATAATAATAATAATAATAATAATAATAATAATAATAATAATTAGGGAAACGATTACAGAAGTGAGTGGATTAGTTATTTTTCTATATAAACACCTTGGACCCAATGCCCTTTTACCTCTTCTCTCTTGCAACATCGTTTGTCTTTGAAAAAAATCGTTTTCTCCTCCGCAATCCAGGCTGTCACTGCCGTCTTGCCTATCGTTCGCTTGATTGCATAGCTTCATTACAGCAGACGCGTCGGCAGCTTAAGGTGGTTCATGTTTAACAAATTTACGTTTTCTGTAACGAAAAAGCGAAACGACATGGCTCCGTCGGACAGAAATTAATACTACAATAATTGCACTCAATTTACATAAATCATATAATACATAAACATTTCAAATAAATTTAAGCTTATTCTGTATAAGACTTCTGTGGGAACCCAACTAAACGAACAGGAGAATGGAAAGTAAAAAGTACAAACGGAGGAGATATGAAATCAAGAGGACATTAAACAATTTTTAAAATTGTATCGTAAGTTTTGCGGAATTTCTCTCAATCAACGTGATCATCAAAAAATTTAATTTCTTTTATAACAAAATCCCTTCTGAAAAACTCTTTCTCACTTCAATTCTTTCAGTTCTTATTTCCTAAATTACAGTTTCACTTGTTACAGCACTTCTGAGATCTGTAAATCAGTAGACAACATTTCAAATAACTTAACTCCCTCTTCTGTATAACAAATTTCGACTTGATGAATCGATAACAAAAGAATTAATATACATCCGTACAAGTTTTACCGTTACTATTTATTTTAATACAGAAAAAGAGTGGAATAGGGATTTCGGTTTTTAGAAAATAAGCACAGTTTGTTTTCAAGCAATGGTTATCCTCCTCTCTCCTTTCTCCTCTTCTTTTCACTTCATCCTGCTTCGTCTCTCCGTTACCCCGACGTCCGCCGCTCAAGCCTTGTCCGTCTCCTCGCCCACGTGTCTCTTCTTCCGCGCTTTCATCGCCGCCGAGGTTGGGAGAGTCTGGTTGGGAGAGTCTGGTTGGGAGAGCTGCTTGGGAGAGTCTGCTTGGGAGAGTCTGCTTGGGAGAGTCTGCTTGGGAGAGTCTGCTTGGGAGAGTCTGCTTGGGAGTCTGCTTGGGAGAGTCTGCTTGGGAGAGTCTGCTTGGGAGAGTCTGGATGGCGCATTCTGGGCAGCGCTGCGGGCGCGCTGCCTACCTGCCGCACCGCACTCGCAGCAGTGGCCGCGCCAACGCTACAACAGCCCCTGCAACGTCTCCACTTCGTCCCCACCACCCACCGCCACTTTCCTCTCCTGTACATTTACAGCTTCTTCCAAGTGGAATAATAGATTTATAAAAAACATTTACAAGACCATGATCATTTGCAGGTGTCTCAAAATACATGTTACACACATCTATGGCATATAGGGGATTCAATGTGGCCCTTTTATGTCAATTTTCATGTGTTGTCAAACTTTATATTACGAGGTTAAAGATGTGACATTTACCCCTGATTGATAGGCAACTCATCGTACATTGATGTTTGGCAAGGTCACGACATCTTTGCCTGCGTCTGATCGTGATCTGTCTATTGGAAGTTCTTCCTGTCTGACGGGGCATCTAATTAACTTATTATAACCAACAGAACGTAAGCATTACAGTTATGTGATGAAAATGTTGAACACGACATTTTATGGCGGGTTGGGTTGGGGCGGGGAGCGCATGGAGGGCGTCATCGGCCGCCCGGTCTCCCCCCATAAGGGAGTCCGGCATTTGGCGCGGCGCGCACTGTACACGCTCCGAAATTACGAGAGTGACGAATGCTCGTCATTCCATTCATGCAGTCGGTGGCGTTCTTTCGAATGGCCACATTTAACAGGTGGAGCGACAGCCGAACTGCCGGCGCAGTACTGGCTCCGCCAATGAGTCGTAAACAATACGCGATTAGTCTAAATTAATAACCGACCGGCGTTTCGGAATTCCAATAACCAATGAAATTCCGTACTTATTACGGGTGCCATTTGTATATTCTGCATAAACCGCGTCCTGTCGTAGAATTCACAACTAACAATCCTGTTGTCGTCGTTGTTTCCATTTGGCTGTCCATATTCCATCCATTCTATGCCAATGACATCGGTAAAAACATGCATTATGAATGTTCCAGCAAATATATTAGAAGGAAATGCTCATGAAAAATATTTTGAAATATACTCTTTACTGATGACACAATTTCATATGATCGTTTTCATATACTGGGTGTCCCAGACCAGGCGGAAAAAAACATATAAACAAGTTCCGAATAGAAATGCGAACATTTTATATCCTGACGGTTTTGTCGACAGTTGATTATTTTACGTGATATATGCAACGTTTTTAAAAACATATTCAAAAATATTATACGTTTATGTCATCTCCACAAAATATATATATTCTCGTATTTACATGAAAGAGCCAAAACATTTTTGAAATCATTTTTAGTCTTTGATTTGTGAGCACTGAAAAAGTTCAGTATATAAGAGGCATAGCTACCTTTTATAAGTAACTGACCGAACAGGGAAAGCGCGAGTGATGAATAAAGAAATTTACTCACGGATCAACGGCCTTATTGACATTCTCTTACATAGCGAATCACGATGCTCCTCTGTTAGAACGATATTTGATGAAGGAAGACAAACGTAATTAACCCGAGCGAAAGTCAATGCAAAAGTCGTGGTATTCTGCAGATGGGAAAAGTATTATTAGAGGATGTGGGAAGAAATTGAAATGAACATTTTGAATGGGAATCAATAAGGATTTTATTACTGAATTAAGTACATTTTATTTTTGATTTCATTTATTTGACGTGACAAATAAACGATCCCACGATCTAATAGTTCCATACGATAGCATTAGTTTACGAGCATCTTAATTTGCAAAATCATTACGTGAATTTCAAAATGAGAAACAAATGCATTTTCAGTAAATCGCTTCAGACTGTGAGGTTGGCGGAAACGAAACATCTGATAACTTTGCTAAAAGACGTATTTAATATTGACACACAAATATAAATTATGCCACTACAGTATAAATTGAATTTCTAGGACAGAATATAGGAGAAGCCTTTTACTCAAATGAAAGCATAGTATTTCAATCAATTTCACGAAAATGTATTGATTTCTCTCGTATTCTGATCAGACATTACAAAGTCGCTGCACATTAACATAGGAAAACTAATGTTCCAAGATGTTTGAAGTGACATCCATTCATAATAAAACTGCACCCAAGTGCTAGAGCCGCGATACTTTTTTGCGGGATTAGTAGCATAATAACACTGATACTGAAAAAATAGATACTTGATGTGAGTGCTCGGATTCTCGACCTTGTGAAAACTCTGCATGGCCTAGCAGAATTACATTGTTAAACATACTTAGGAATAAAGACCGGAAAACAGTCGGTTAATGTGATAATGGAGCATGTACCCAAGAAATAATTGCCTATCTTTGTGACGAGAATGTTTCTTAAATAAGTGTTACGACAATGTATTGTTTAAAACACGTTTATTAGAACGAAGTTATTTTCGACATTATCTGAGACAGATATAGAATAATTTTACAAAACTCTTCAATTCTGCATTATCGCTTGAGTTACGTACTAGAAAACAATAGTAAAAAGAATTTAATTGATTAGATTTCTAATCATGAAAAATGGAAAATTGAAATAAATAAATCGGCAAAAGACAGTATTTATTCAGATTTGCCCACCTTCTCCGTACTTCGTCATATTAAATTATTTTTATGCTGTAATATACCAAAGAACTACCCAAGAACTAATCAAGGAAAATATTTACGGATAGTTTAACTAGGCAAAGCCACTCCGTGACGATATTAAATACAGGTGACATAGACCGGCACCACACGGGTGACACAGAAGAGAACAATAAAAACAAGAAACGTGCATGAGGAGAATATCTGGGGAATTAGACGGAACGAAGGCTGGGGTTCTGGAAAGAAAATTTAGATAACGAACGTTATAATATATTAAATAGTATTCGGGATTAGGCGCCCGTCGGCGGGGAATATAAGGATAGTGTAAACTTTGTATATTAGGTATGGAATAAGATAAAACTGGAAGATGGAAGAATTGTCACGGCGCAGAAGGACAACGTGGGAGCATCCGAGAAGAAGTAATGTGCGCGAAGAAATCAAAGACAGGCCCCAATAAACAAAAGAACGAAACTGTTAAAACCTAAATAATTTATATAGCTTCGTTGTTGTCATCAAAGTCGTTCATTAAGTTATAAAAATTACTATTTGGTCAAAATATTATGTTATATTTTCTATGAAAACAAGGTTGTTACTGCATAAATATTGTGTGTAATCCTACACAAAATTTGACAGGAGAATCTCCAGCATTTCCATTCGTATGAACGACATGTCAACGCAAAATGATGTCAGGGCAAGACAATTAAATTAGAATGATAGAAACATAAACTTATATCAATACAAAAATTTAATTACAATCACAATACTCATGAACAGGTTATATAAATTATATGACTACAAAGGAAACAGCACTGATTCTTTACGAGCGACCTAGATAGCCGAGGCCAATGAGCACTATATGAGAGAATGTTGATGATGCTGAAATTCGTACTAATCATTCAAGAGACACATAGTTGACCAAATCGTAAAATCAAAAATAGTGTTATGTAATGACCAACACCCTAGTTTCTTAATTTGAATTAAAAATACTATTGCAGACTTTTTTAGTTTATTCATTCCAAGTTAATCATCGAACGGCTTTACAAGTTTTATTACGACTTAAAAATTCATGAAGATGTTACAATAAATTGTTTCGTTCCGACTGAGAAAATATTTCAGACATTTTAGATGATGTTGTAGAAGTTATAGCAAAGAATTTTAATTTTCTCGCTTTAGTTTGTAAGTAGAAAAGAGAAAATACTCTATGAGTGAGGCGAAAATCGGCGATATTTGGACATAGAAAGATAACAATTTTATTGATTTGAAATTTGAATAAGAAAAAAGGAGTCTGGTAAAAAACACGCGTTCAAAAGAGAGACCATAATCCAATTAGAACAAATCATTACATTGTATGGATTGTGGTTGCGTTCATGACAACCTTACATTTTCATAATGTAATAAGTTTATTTTGTTTGCATCAGAAAAGAATAATTGTGTATTACATTAATTACTGAGAAAAGTTCCATAAGTATCAAATAATGTCCAATAATAAATTTTCAGGGAAGGTCTTAAGGGTAAAGTGCAATAAAGTGTAAGTGCACTTCAAGTGTAATAAAAGAGAGCAAGTTGTGAAGAGCTTGTCAAATCCAGGATCACATTTCTTGGGCATCTGTCTTGAATCATTTAGATGCAAAATCTGGGGATTTTCAAAAATCTTTTCAGTGACAAAAGGTTTGAGATGTGAGATAAACGGAAAATTGTGTCAGATGATCAATATACTATATGCATACTTTAAAAAATGATGAAATCCTACTATATTTTTTTAAAAATAACCCAAATTGCTTTTAGTTCTGAAAGATATACAAGTAATTAGTTCCTTTTTATTTTCGTGGGCATACACATTTGACTGATTGACAACAAGACTGAGAAATTCAGTCTTAAAAAATTCAGAAAAAATGAATCAGGCATTCCAAGTCAACTTCACATATAGAATAAAAATGCTCATGAAATGTTCTGCGCTCGAATTTTTATGATATTTACGGGATTTTTGAAAGTCATAGGAATGAGCTTCTTCAGCTGCATCATTCTTCCTTTCCCTAACAAAGCCCTTTCAGAATAATGTAAGGTGAATTTACTGACGTGTCACGTCACTCATTATAAGCAATAGCATTATAATTGTCAAAATTCAAATATCGAAATGGACGTGGAGCGGCAATGTCCTTTGGTGGCATTATTGACATAACGCCAAAGGAAGATTTATAATTTAATAACAGATACACATACTTAAGGAAAGTTTCTTTTTTATAGAGGGAGGGAGGTTTTGTTAGAGGAGAAAACGATTGATCCCAAGAACTGCCGAAATTTTGCACGGAGAAGATTTTGCATTATTAATCCATACTGAAATGGATTTGGCCGATAAGAAATTTATAATTAATTTTATACGTAAAGCAGTATCTCTAATCTAAAAGCCCCGTTAAACAAGGCTGGTAAATAAATATCGTCCATTTGGGTAATCACAAAGAAGATTACAAACCAAGTATTGACAATTAATAATAGAGAATACATCTGGTAAATGTTTCGTTCGACTGTGCACATTAAAATGGCATTTAATATTATATTATGCTTGTCACTTTTAATTTATTTTATTAGTAGTAATTTTTTTCATGGAATATTATTTATATTTGGATCGTAATTTCAGTTTGATCATGTTTGACTTGCGCAGTACTCCCTCGCAGCCGTACTGCTAACGAAAGCCACCTGCGGCAAAGTAAGCTGTCCGCTAGGTAGGCTTGGCTGAATCCTGTATGTCAACTGCCCCGAAACGATTCAATATAAAAGTTTAATTCATAAAAATTACTACAAATAGAAAAAGAATCGTTTAAAACTCGATGTAATAGGTGTTAATACACTCCCTTGGAGCAAATACACTCGTGTAAAGTCTACGATTCTAGCTCGTATCGTAATATCACATTAGTGTTTTAATACCATCATTACATCATCGTTTCATAATTTACTGTTAATGCACATCTCGTCATAAAGCAACTCTGTACATGCACATGGCGTATCCCAGTTATTTCTTTTACACAAGTTACAGCGATCCGATTGAACACTGACGCTAGAAACTTCTTCGGGGCACTACACTTCAACCCCGACGAATTCACCACATTCACGGACTGACTGCACTGCGATAACGATCCCGGGTCTGACAGAGTCGGCGGGGACAGGAGATCTTCTCAATTCAATCATCAGAAGAAAAATATTCCCAGAATGTGACACAAATAGATGGAATGTCAAAACAATGTTAAAATAATATCAAAATAATTCGTAAGAGGGAAAGGAAAAATTGATAATTAATATTAAGTCGAACGATGGAAGAACACAATTGACTGGTTGGTTATTGGGACAGAGAAAAAAAATTGGAATGTCGGAATGTCACGGTAATCCGCGAGAGCAAATTAGGGCGTGGGGATAATTTTCTGTAGATACCGAGTTCGTACAAATATCTGCCGTCCCGTCGTGCAATGGAGCACACACTCGCGCCTCATTCCTCACTGCGAGTCACTCTCCAAAGCAGATGGGCAGCGCTGATTTGTGGGCTTCGGTTATCCACTGGCGCGGCACGACTCCGGGAGTCGCGGCTGGCGTGAGGTGGTGCGGGGTGGTGCGGAGTGGTGCGGGTGTGTGCTGGGCGCCGACTCAAACTGACATGTGTTTGTGCACCTTGTTGTGTGTGTGTGTTGGTACAGGGGAGAGGAAGCGCAAACATTGAAGAAGGAGTACATTCCGCGCCCGGTCCACGGTTGCAGCTCTACTGCGTTTGGTTAAGTTACGGCTCAGGTCATTCGCTGCTCATTACCGTCGGTTGGAGAACCACGGAAAAAATACCGCTCAGAGCTGCCCGACAAGAATTCTCTCTAAGACAAAATTGAATTACCCATATTTAGCTCTTTACACTATGTAACTCTATCGAAAATCCTGTATACTGCAGAGGGACACGGACTCCTAGAACCTCCATTTGACGCCCTCAAAGCAAAAGGTTTGTGTCGCTGTAGTCCTCGCCGCCGGGTGGCGTCTTGGGAATGGCCCAGCCGTGTCGCAGTTCAATCGTGGGAACCCGGGGCCTATGCGGACGGCGCGGGGGGGGGGGAGGGTGGGCGTTGCGAGAGGGGGTGGGAAATGCGGTGTTGGCTATGCGACCGCCGCGCCGCGGGCTTTGTCTGCGACGCCGGACATGAGGAACAGAGAGGAAGGGGGTTCCCGTGGAAGGGTTGAACGTGGAGAGCCTGTGGCAGCAGGTGTTTCTTTGCACGTTGGGACGAGCCCAAGAATTTCCAGCCTAAGGAAAAAACCACTAAAAAAAAAAGTATCTAACAACCACCGCTGACACAACCATCGCCACTGCCACAAGCATTAAACTCGCTTTTTCGATAACTTGGTGACATACGCCTCCTGTGTTGGATAAGAAGATTTAGTGGGGCGGAGTTCTGTCGTTGCCATAAACATATGCAAACGAACAAAAATGCACCCCGCTTCATTTATTGCGGTAACTCGCAAGGAAAGTAAGGTCTTTGGCGGCCAACTCTGCAACCCACTCCCAAGAGTCTGGATACAATAATTCGGACTGGACGTCGCAACCCCACGAGGCCGAGCTCCGACGACCGCGCATCATCAAATGACCCGTGTGAGCTCACCGTCCACACCTCTCTCGTCTCCACCGCGCAACGACGAGTCGCGCTAACGGTTCACCCACCCTAACCCCATCACTACGTCTACTTGCCATCCCTCCGTGCGCATGCACACTACTCTCCGCTAAGCATGTTAGCACAAAGTCGTTATGGTCACCAATCCGCCGTGGCGCATCCCGGCGCTACAGCGAAACCCACGGCGACATTCCAGGAAAACCACCCTCTACCCCGCGACGCGCACATCCCGTGTACACACACACACACCCGAGACAACAAGTCGGATACAGAGAACCCTACTCACTGCCCCAGTCACACGCAACACCACCTCACACCTGCCACGTCCTACCCCGTGCGCTAAACACCCTACTTTTTGCGAGCACCGATACCCCGTCGAACCAGCGAACACGCACAACCAACAATTCCTCACGACCCACCCGGCGACTTACACATCTCGTCAACTGCGCAGCCCCCGACCTCCCGGAGATGCCGCGTAGCACCGCCAGCCCCAACTGTGAGATACCCGAAATAATCCCGGCCGCACATACCAGAGATACACGCGACATGAACCAGCGCGACCATACTTGCTCTAGTGCTGTGCAAGGCAGATACAGATGATACTCTTCACACCTTATGAGAGAGACATCAGCCGCGCTGTCTGTCCTCCCGGACAACGTTGCCACCGCTGAGGATCTCGTCTATGAAATTCATATCTTGTTACGACTTCCCCCTGGATTATTGATCTCTACATGAGAAACACTAAGACTTTTTACCCCCCTTACTCCACTCAAATACAGCCCTCTTGCACGGAGAATATTAACCTGACCCATTCCTCGTTCTCCCGGTACATATGTCATAGTCTTCATTCGTGCCGCGTATTCATTTATGGTATCCCAACAGTAATTTAAGAGCCAACAGATTCCCACAGATCCAATGCGTGATCTAGTGCTCTATCAATATCTCGTTCCGGACTGGGCGAGCCGACCTGATGGCGTACTTGAGATGAGGTTATGAAGTGGTCATCATTGTGTTCGGCCCTCTTCGAGGATATCTTTTGACGGACATCACTATAAGGTCATGTTTGAGAGCATTGTTTTGAGTCTAATTTTCGTTCTCTTGCCGTATTTGAGGTGTCAACACATGCTGAATCTCTTCGGCTATACAAAGTTTTATAAAGTTCAAGTTTTTCGTGTCTGAGTATGTTGATATAAGATAAATATGCACAAAGAACATTAATGCCAATGGTCTCTCCAGCCACATGCTCTGTCAGTTTCATGCCCCGAGCGGATTCCCGCACTTCTATTCCGCCTTAGTTGTCCCCAACAGATTCCCATGTATCAATCCAATTCATTGTAAAAAGTTAAAGATACCAAAATAATAAGTCTTGTAATTGTCATGAATGTCTGCATATTTTTGTGTGGTAATCTCACACTACTGGAATTGAAGATCGGAATCTTAGTGTTGCCCGTTAAGATCGTGTGCCATCTAAGCGTCACAGTGTTCACCAATTCCCGGAGTCCGCTATAATAGCTTCGACTGTGGGAGAGAGAGATGCATTATACCTCATACGTGTGACGATACGCCCATGTGCATCGCTTAACGAGATTGGAGCACTTTATGAGGCGTAGAGGATTGTGACCGCTTGGGCCTTGAGACTAGGACCTTCTAACAAGCCTCATATTCCGTAACTCTGAGCCTCTGAATGTGACATGTATGCTTAGAGTCTTAAACAACACTTAATTGCATGGATAGACCTCTGGAGTTACGATTTTCCAGAGCCTATAGATATTTCTCGAGTGTTATATCTTTACTATTTCGTATTAGAGCGTTGTACTTTGCTTCACGCTAAAAGGTGCGATGGTGTCACTTATAAATTTAATAAAACACATTGGCATAATCTACACTTCCAATTATATTATACATTTTCTCGAGTTTTTAAACGATTCTTTGTCTATTTGTAGTAATTTTTAAGAATTAACTTATTCTGTATATTGGGGACTCGTTTTCTCCGGGCGAATATTAATGTTATTGGAGACCACAGTTGATTACAAAACCAGAGCATTTTTCAGCACTAGAGTTTCACTACCTACAGCGGTTACGAGCATGGTTTCTTCATCGATTACTTTGCTCAGTCAGGTGCATGCGTATCTAACATAGATGTTGTGTTCTTTTGAAGCCATCGATGTAGTACGCTGGCGAAGGGTGACAGATTATATCAATGATTTATCTAATGGACTGTTCTGCGTAATGCTCAAACATCTCGATCACCAAAAACTGAAAATACTACATAGCTATGTTTCGCTTCCAAATATAATAATTCCAGTGGAAAAAAATTACTACTGAATAAAATAAACAATTAAAAGTGACCCACATGCGCAAAAACAGTTTCTTTTTGAGTACCGTCAATGCTCTAGCATGCCCGCAGATGTGGATCTGTGAGAAATAAAAGCTAGACGCTGAGAGCAGCGCCTGTCGTGCGAGCGGCAAAGATTCCTATTTTTCACAACTACGAACGGCGACTTTACCCCAGAAATGTTTGCATTCAGTCTAGGTTCAGGGATTGTCGGCCCGAAAAATAGTTCTGCACTAATTATTTTTTTACTTGTTTCTTTTCATGCCGGCAAGTTCGGATTCTGGTTTCTATTGAGTTATTCTAGTTTTTAATCTTCTTGCGAACAATTCTTTTTCGTAATGAATCTATGTTCGAATGAAAGTTAAAAAACAATCCCCCACTTATGGTACGAGTATTATTCTGCTACCAAGACCACTGATTTTTAAACGTCTGGATGATGCTATTGAGTCTCTTTTTAGTTGCATTTCCTTGTGTAGAGGCCGGCCAATAAATTCAGATATTCCGATGAACACCGTTTATACCACCTGGTTACCTTTATAAACACTTAATCAATTTATAATTAAAATTTCTTTTAATACGGGCCAATCCATTTCAAGAGTAATAGGACATGTACAAATTAAATATTAATTAATATACGTAATTAATAATGCAAAATCTTCTCCGCCTGCCCAAAAATTGTTTCAATATTATTTTGGCGCAGGTTGTTCTTGGGTCAAAGTCGTAATGCATATATGCCTCCCGCTAAAGACAAAACTTCCCACCCTCACCTTCTACACCTATAACAGTAAAAAAATGATTAACTTCTGTAATACACATTCTATTAAGTGTAATTAGCTGTGTATTCTGCTTAGTAATTATTTAAATCTTTCCTTTGGCGTTATACTGTACACTGATATGTCAATGATGCCACCAAGACATTGCCCGCTCCCACCGTCCATTCCCGATAAGTACTATTGATAATGATGACCCAATAGTCCCTCATTTTATACGTGCATATCCGCTGCTGGCTATGAAGGCAGCGTGGGACAGCGGTTGACCCCGG
>BOPP01000124.1:3005960-3078204 GCA_017312745.1 Gryllus bimaculatus | reverse complement strand
ATATATATATATATATATATATATATATATATATTTAAACCCGTTACACGCACTTAACTTCCACACTTGTTGGGAGATGCGTAGGGAGCTTAGAGCTGGCGCCGGTTGTGGTGGTGCCCCGATTGAGGAGATACCTGGTGAGCAAAACTTCGACCACGACGTCTAGTTCAACGCCGGATACCACGTTCCAGCGAGGGAGGAACAGCGCTCTCTCCCGGTATATTACAAGCCCGGCACTTAATGCATTTAATGACCATAGTCGATGACGCGTGCAAAAACACTAAATAATCAATTAACCAAGGAGAATGTCAAATTGTTTAAAAAATAAATCGGATATTTTATAGGGGATTTTACAGAAATTTATACAAATGCCTGTAACATTATGGAACTGAGAAATGGTGCTCATTCTGACATACAACGGTTACATGGCACAGGACTTTGTCACAGTCTTCTAAATACTGCACGTGTAAAACGAGAGATGAATTTCATCCCAACGTGCTCGAAGCGCCCTTCCTGCGAGAAATCAATTGGGAATGTCTGCTAGACGATAGAAACATAATAGGCCAACAATCCAGAAAGGACAAAAAATATTTCCCAAGTTCTCATCATTGCGAGGGGATTTGTCAATATTTTAATTTCAAAATGTGAATGTAATGCTTTGATTCGTAAGTATACGGACCATATTTAAAACACAACTCTTAGGGTATAATAATGCACGGTGCGGTTTTACCGTGGTTGTGGGACGGATCAATGGAACTGCAAACTTAAGACGCATTTTTTAAAAGAAATAAACAATCGAACAAAGTAACTAACTAAAAGCATCCTTAAAGAAATGCCTCCACTTCCAGTTCAGAAGTCTGAGTTCCGAAAACGAAGAGGGGAAGGAAATCTAACAAGAGAAGTTCGCTTTGGGGGAAAAGAGAGCAAAGAGAGGTGGAGCCATGATAAAGTTGAAAAGGACAAAGTGAATCAAATCTGAGAGGCGTGTTAGTGTTTAATAAGGATAAGGCAACTAATACGATCTGTATAAAATGTATATGTAAGTCTCTGTCAAGGAAAAGGAGTCAAGGAAACTGCCTATTTTGAGAAAATGATTTTTTAACAGGTATGAACATCAACTTGAAACTATACAAACATTTATTTTTTTCAAAAAAATCCACGTGAATCTTTTGAAAGATGATTTTTTTAGAACAGATTTCATTTAAGAAAAAAATATCTATCTTAAATATTGTAATTTTGCTACGTTTATTGTTTGCAATTTTTGAAAATACCAAGCGTTCGTCAAAAATTGGGCAAACACATTTTTTGTACCGCGCATAAAGAAAAAAATTTAAGAAAAAATTTGCAAGGAATTGAAGTTGGTTTTTGAGAAAAAAAATGTTTTAATAAAATTAAAAATTGCTCATACTTCAAGCAGAATTACCTGAAAACTACTCATATTTTTGAAACATTGTATATAACGCCAATTTAAGATCGGTATTTAAACAAAAGATTTCATTATGGAAAATCTATTTTCAATATTGTACTTGTAGCAGGCGTTGACCACCAACAGGCAGGCATTCGGACGGAAAGACAATTTGACTTCAATCGATATTGTGGTATCCAAGTCCCACCAAATATGGATTCTGAGTGCACAACGTGTTACAGAAAGAAATTTACTACATATAGCATCCAGATTTATCCAATTTTTCGTTGCCAGAGCCCGGCAACAAGAGCTTTTCTTTTTATTAAATGCCATTTCCGGTGCACGATTACAACACTTTCTCTTCTTACGAAGTCTTCTTACGTAAGGCGAGAAGGTAAAAAGTACAGCAAGTGACAGGAAGCCCGTTCCGCGCCCAAAGGCGTTGACAGTTGGACACAGCACGGCGCGGAGGTGGCACGCGGGACCGGCGATCGACATTACCCGCGTCGCATTAAAATGCACACGTCGCCTCCCCACGCGGTGGTCGACTTCATCACTGCCAGTGCTCGTACATCATCGGCGCACCGCCCCCACCCCGCAGCGGCAACCGCAACCCCGCCCGAATGCAGGGCTTGGCCCCATGTCCCCCCACCGCCATCATCTCCGCGACGAAATGATGGGACGCTGTTCCGCCGGCTCCAGCCTTAGAACTCAATGGCAAATGGGACACAAGGACAGTGTCAACTATTGTTGCAACCCCATAGCTGCTTATTCACGATGTCAATTGTTATCAATGATGTACTTACTTTTCAAGAACCATAACTTAAAACTGTAACCGGTGGTAAAATAAGTATTATCTATTATTATTTATTATTATTATTTTATTATTATATTATATATATTATTATTATTATTGTTTACATTCATTCACAGTGTATCTATGGTCGTATGTCATCCACACACAGGTATGATACGGTGTTGGGGGTTATTTTTGCTTTTTTAGCTGAGTTTCAGATGTGCTTCTGAATATCGGCGATGAGTATTCAAAATTACTGGTCTTTTGCTATATCTATATACATCCTGGTATTCAATAAACCCTCCAGTGCCCGAAGTTCATTTTCGGATCAACTTCCGTACTGAATTATTAATGCCAGTTTCCTTTACTGATTCCTGAGTTGCGACTTCTGCGATGCATTTGGTATTACTTCTGATTTCTCTTGATATTTTCCCGATATGTTGTAGGTATTTGGGTATTGATTACTATCACTAAAGAACTCTATTGTTCTTCAATTACGTTTATCTGGTCTATTGCCGAATTCTGCTCAGTGATTACATGGTAACGTATCCCAGTAGTAGTGTGTACTACTACTTTCAGCCTCTGAGGTTAACTAGTATTATTGTAATATCGGCACGGAGTGACAGTAAGCCATCTCAACGCCATAATGGTGTACTCCTTCGCAACTTCATCATGCTCTTGTTGATATTCCACCGTGCCGTGGCTGCTACATCCACTTTTTTCCGTATGTTGATAGTTTCGCTTGCAGCTCACATCTTCTACCGAACGGAATGAATGGGTGAATCTTCAAATGTGCTTCTTCTTATTCAATGTTGGTACCACTTTGTCCTGGGACTAGCTATCAGTAAGGCTTCTGGTTCCGAAAAATCATCCGTGCTGGCATGCGTGCGACGCAGAAGATTGTCGACTTGGTTTAGCTCAGCTTCGTGAGGGACCTTCATGCAGTGGGCCTTTGCCTTTCCATAAGGTTATCTTCTCTTCCTTTCAATGATGGTTGACAGCGATCATAGTTTTTACAAAGTTCATCGTATAGTATCTTAAACTGATCACCCGCTTGCTGAAACTCTATCCCAAATGTTTCCAAGCAAGTATTTCTGATGTAAGCAATTGTGAAGCTGTGTAGATTTTGAATCTACAGTTACTCATCTCCTCCTTGCCAACCTTGGAAGGTAAAACGCTCGTACTTGAAATGTGAGATGTGTTTTCGTGTTTGTCATGCGAGGGTTCAATATGTCTTGGATAGTTATGTCAGGTCGATTGCTCCATTTAATAACGGCCAAGAGATGTCAGCACCTGAATAACAATATGAATGATGCCTGCACAAGTTTAGCAGAGAGTTGTTTTTAGAGGCCCTGCATGTTTACACACTTCATTTGTTAGTATATTCTTCAGTAACAGTATGTTTGTTCGAGTGACTTTGAAACCCAATATATTGTAAGTTTCATAGGAGTGTGCATGAAGGTACATCTTTTGTTCATTATCAAGTTTCCAAATTTATTATATTGCTCAATAGACGCGACAGATTATTCACTCTCCTTCACTTATTCTCAACGCGAAATTCATCTTAATGTCTCAATAACTTCTCCGTCACGTTTATTGATTGACCGGTATATGGACTCTCATGTCTTGCATGACTTCGTTTCACATTAAGGAGATTGGACCGCAGAGAAGAAGTTGAGTTCCCCTTTTAAGACGGATATCCTAATTAGATGATTAAGTAGAAATAAGAGGGGATTCAGGCTAAACAGAACAATAAGGGCTTAAAGGAGTCACCCTAGAAAATCCTCGCGATGTGTATAGTATCTGTTTGATGGATTGTTTTCCATTGAGAGATACAGTTTGTATTCATCGACTTAATCCAATTTCAGATTGATAACGGGTGGATCGTTTGTATAATCCAAATTGAAGGATTATTATTATTATTATTATTATTATTATTATTACAGTATTGCAATTCCTGGCCATTTGTCTGATTAATAAAGTTCTGGTTATTGAACGTCCTTGGAATCCCATCAGGGTCTGAGCCGTGCCCAGTAGCGCGGACTTTTGTAATTGGTAATTTAATCCGCATTAAGGGCTTGGGGCTCAAGTATTTCGTCAAGTTTTTGTATTCTCAGCTGGAACGCTAGAGCCTAAACAATACACGAATCATCAAATTTGATTTTCTGCGATTAACCTTTCTGATGTCATGGCCACTCGATTATTTTTTAAAAAAGGATATTTTTATTTTTGAATGTATTTTATATAAAACATCTTCAAAATTTTCTTACAAATAGCTACATCTTTTTTATCGAATAAAGTAGGCTTGATTGATAAAATGAAGATTATAAAATGAAGCAGGTTTGATTTTCATTCAACTTTCTAAAATTTCTTAAGTGCAACGTGTTTTTTAATGTCCTCCTTTTATTGAAGGTAGACTTTTCCGTAAAAGTATATGTTCTTCAACATTTGATCTTCAAATAATGTCATGAGCAATTTTGAAAATATGAGTATATTATTGTGTAATTTAAAGTGAAATATTGATGATTTAAAAAAATAACAACAAAAGTTTCTGAAAAACGAATCCAGAATTCTTAATTTTTGTACTCCAATAGAGAAATGTTCGCTTAATAATATGACATACGCCCGAGTTTCATTTGTCTCTTAAATGTCAATAATTGTAAAATTTCAAGTTTCCTTTTGGTGCTTCACGTAATGAACTTTGTACGTATGCAAACAACAGGGTGGTCTAGTGGAGAATACGGTTGATCACGGAATATATGCGCCTAGAATCGTATCCGAGAGATGTAAAACACTTCTACATATTGGAAACACTTAGATTATAATAATACATAACACGTATTATACGAGAATGTATGCGTTGTTGAAGTACCACTAGTTTCTTTAGTTTAGAAGCAGGGTGGCATATTTCAAAATGTCTTTGATTTTCAAAGATGACTAGTCGTATAAAATGATGGAAATGTTATTAATTTCAAACTGAGGAAGTTGAAAATAACCGTCAATATTTTTAATGTACTATTTACTTATTATTTACTAACAAATAAAAATAATGCTTTACTTGAATCAACAAGTAATTGCTCTATTTGGTTGACATTTTGAAAATGACGAAGAAAAAATACTATTACATTAGATGAATCCGTGTAGGCACTATTCAATGATTTCTGATTTGACACTAATTAGATTATTAAAAATCCATTTTGTCCGCTTTTTTGAGGAGGAACGTCGCTCTGAAAACACGTCTGTTTTGCAGAATATTGAATCAATTACGTTTTCAATTCCATCGCTGAGAAAGATCTCTGTCAATAGCCAATTAATGCCTCTCTGCGTACGCGATATTACAATCGTTGTTGCAAGTATTCGTTGGCGTTTCAATACGTCTTTACTATTGTGGACTCTGGATGATACATTGTTCATAATAACGACCATTATAATTGCTGTATAGCGACACAAACCATGCAAAAAAAGATTACTCATGTAAATTACTCTTCTGATTATCGCAATATTACACACGCATGTCGACACGCACTCGCTTAGTGAAGACAGAGCCTCAAAGACGCGCAGCTGTGGAGGAAAAAAGTCACATGACATGAACAAAAACACGGCAAAAACCGAACTTCTTCTCTGTAATTTCCTTGGCGCAAATGCGCGACTGTGGTGCCCCACAGCTGCACACTACGTTCTGAGAATGACGCGCGAAGGCAGACATTTGACACCGCAGACAGAAGATTGTGCAATTACAGCGGATCAGGGTAAAAACTATTTTGCTGCAGCATTTCTATTGGCGGGCACATCCGGGAGTTCAGGGACTGTGTCTACCCTTAAAAGTTTGAAAGAGGCCCTTTTACCTAACGTAAAAAAACATTTTATTTTCGTAAATAGGTTCAGTTCCCCTGATTTCCACCATTTTTTGTCCTGACAGTTTGGAGAATTCTTGTACGACATTTGGGGAAGAGGGTCGTCAAGCTATTTGACAACGCTGTATATTGTTCAACTTAAAATCAAATATATTTTAACGTGAATCTTTAAGGATTTAATTTCATTCTCCTTCGTTTACTTGACACTGGAGCGCTCAAATGTATTTGGTCGTCTCTTGTTATATGTTGCGCCAGCATGTGAGCATTTCTAGCAATGTAAGCACCTTAAACTACGTATACTATTAGTTTACATTAATTTATTACCCAAATCATAAAATATTTCTGTAAATGATGATCCTGGTAATTCGCTGAATTCAAAAAGAAACAAGAAAAAGTTTCATTTAAATTTTGCTTGACTTTGCCTTAACCAACATACACATAAATACAGTCAGCCTCTTCACCTCTTCAGCTTTAGCACACAGTAATTTTTAGACATAAAAGTTTATTTTCATTGTAACCTAGAAAATTACAGCTTTCATTTATCCGAATGCAACATTTGAAAATTCGATTTCAACATTCTTTTACATCTAATTATGAATGTTTTGGGAACGCGCCTTTCCCCGGATTATCCAATGAATAGAATTATCTAATATTGAAATATAGAGTGCGTTGTTTTTACAGAAGGATGCGAGTTTAATGTAATATTATTTTAAATTAAAGCAGAATGCATATATTCATGTATGTTTGACTAATTATGAAGCAGTATTATTAATTAGTTATTACATACATTGGAGGAAATCTCAGATTTCCACATTATAGAGGTATACAATATTCTACTAAAAGTATCAACATTAATGAAATACCAATTAACATTCGATAGTTGAAGAGAGTTCGATAGTTGATATTTATGAAGCTCAGAGTTTGAACCTTAACAGACACAATTACAAGCACCACCTGGGAACTTCTGCGGACAAGGCAAATGTATTATAAACTTCGTTTCTTCTTGTATTTTGATATACAAGTCTCCTCCTGAAGTCGATTAGACTCTACACCTCAATCGATTCATACGCGAGACATTTACACATTTGCACGCTTCATGGAATAAGGGTGATCAAGTCGCGGGACCTTCCGCGTCACACATATATAAAAACACGAGGTTAACGTTTGGGGCGAGGAACAAACCCACGATCCTTCGGAAGAAGGCGGGGATTCTGTAGGCGCCGTGGCCACCTCCGCCTCCGCTCTAGATCAGCCTGCGTATTTTGAAAATTATAAACTTTGGGGCGCCGTTGACCATCACATTTTACTAGACTTCGAAAAAACAGGAGCAATTAGTTGCAGTGGAATGAAGTCACTGAAGAAGATAAAAAGAGACTTACATGATACCATGGAGGCCATCACATGATACCGATGAAGCTCCATTTTAAAAAGAAAGCCCCCTGCCTATGCAGTCTGTCTCCACTTTACGGGTAGATCTACATGCACATGTGTTTCTGAACCCTAGAGGGCATCCGAAGTGTTGAACGTAGCAGTGTTTGCACGGAGATGAATCCTAAGAGAAAAACACTAAAAAAAAGTATCTACACCACCTCTGACACAACCATCGCCACTGCCACAAGCATTAACTCGCTTTTCGTATATGTGACATACGCCTGTGGATAAAGTTGTGAGTTCGTAATAACGATAATACGAACAAAAACGTTATTTACGTAACTCGCAGAGAAAGTAAGTCTTTGGCGTATAAATGAAATGATGCTGACGGACGAGGCGACCGGAGCTTCAAATGAGTAAGCTACGCACTTTCGTACGAGTAACGTATATTATTACTTTCTCGCACCTACTTCGTAAGCAGAGAAAGTTATGTAATCGGGTGGAGGAAAACAGCGAATTTTCGACAGAAAAACCACATATTACCGGACCCCGGTAACGAAAAAGTGGATAAAACCTATTGCTGTATAAGCAAATTACTACTCACACGTGGTGCAGCTAGAACCCATATTTTGAGGGTCCTTGACAGAGAAAAAATAATTGACGGGGGATTAATTGATTGAGGGACACACACTAATACCCATGCCCGGATGGGATTCGAACCAGCGACTATTCAGGCTCGAGGCAGATACGGTTCTTCAGCCTTAGAGAACTCGGCTGCGCTCGGCCGGGTCAGCTAATTTTATTTGAAATTCAAATCGGTATTATGAATACACTGATTTACCTTCTCCACAAAATGATGTCAAATATTGACTATGTTTCCGGTCTGCCATGGAGTATCATAGTGCATCATTTATGTATGGAACGAATTGGGCAGATCAATATCTACATGCTAAATGGCGTGGTTGGGGCGAGCCGACCTGATGGCGTAGGGGTTGAGGGCTTTTGCGCCTCAGTACGCGGACATCAAGGTCGTGGGGGCAATTTTCGTGTGGGATGTAGGGATGCGACATCGATATCAAAGTTTTTAAAGAAGTTTGGGATGTTTTAAATATCGATAATTTAATGCCAATGGTTTTAAGATCGGTGTTTTGTGCTCGACGTTTTTACGACTTCGATTTTTTGTTTGTAAATAAATAATTCCCTCAATCCCAATTTTGTAAAAGTTAAAATACAAAATAATAAGTGTAATTGTCACTGCATATTTTTGTGTTCGACATAAACGAACGTTGTACGACCTTAATCGAGCAGACTATCTCTCGGCCGAAATGATCACGATGCTTTCCTGTTGGTCCACATGGAGAGGTAGTTAACGCATGTCCTGAGACCTAGGGCCTCTCCCTCTTTCCGTACTCTGTTTCGGCAGTGTTAGGATTGACCCTTTCAGATGACCCTGGGCGCTCAGGTTTAATTATTTCCATTGTTATTATTTTTTAACTTTCTTTTCAGTTAAATCTTCATTATAAATTAATAAACACGGCATTTGTCAAATTAATTTTCTAGGGCGCGAATTTAATGTTATTGAATACTAAACCAGCTTTAAAATGTTTAAAAACATTGATGGTTTTTCATCGATATATTATTAACATAGATGTTTTCATTTTGAATATCGATGTTTGATTATATCAATGTTTTCTAATGGATGTCGTATCACTAACAGGATACATGCATGTTTCGGCCTGGCCAAAACGTTCTTTGGCCGCTGCCGCGAGGGGAAGGGAAATAAAGAAGAGGCTGAAGCAGCGCCTTCGGGGAAGATTCCACTACGACGCCGTCACGGTTGCAGGTCGAGGCCCGAAAATAGTGCACTATTATTTACTGTTTCTTTGCGGGTTGGTTCTAGATACATTTGCGAACAATTCTTTTTCGTAATGAATCTACATAAAAACAATCGCAGAACATATCTGATGATCTATTGATTGCGTGCATTTCCTTGGAGCGGCCAATAACTTGAAACAACGTAACACTGGCCTCCTAAATAGATAAACATGTAATAAATATGTAATAATATACGTTGTAATATTATTTTGCAGTAATGCAAATAGTAGCAATATTACGTAAAATTTTGTACAAATTTGATTACGTATACTTACTACTGAAGTACTAGTTAGAGTCCCCTTTCGCATCCGCGGCAGAGGCACGGAAGCGGCCGGCGCTTGCGAGCGCATCGACTGCTTGGATTAATTGCTGCTGGGCACGTCAACCGCTATGCAGATTAGTCCCGTTAGCGTCCGCTTCGTGTTTGGCGCTCGCGAGCGGAGAGCCGGTTCGGCAAGAGCGAACCTTGGCCATTCTGCGCTACACCCGGCCCCAGGCATGTCAAGGTCGCAGGAATCGCAACTCGCTCGCTAAGAGATCGCGGGCGCTGCGCACAAAGCAACTCCCGGGAGGTTCACAAGCAAGGGCTGCATAAATTGAGGTGGGGGCACATCACTGGATACCCGGCACTTCAAAAGTATTTTGGAAAAGTCAGTTGACTAACAAAACACAAAATGAAAACAAGGAGAAAATTGCCCGTGCTGGCAGGACCACCAGGCTCCACAGGCGGGCAAGTAGCTCTTGCAAGCGCGGTTTGACATGTCTTCTCCGCCCCTTTCTACTATAATCCCATGACCGGTAATTGTGTATGAGATATGTTTGCGGCGTCTGTAATAGGTCTGTCTAGGTTCGTAATTGTTCAAGCACCCATGTGGACCCACGAGCTACCTCGGGCTGTATCTAATGGTGCAGGTTACAGAGGGGTTTAAGGGCTACACCAGCGGTGTATTCTACGCGCGCATGAGGGTTTTTAACTAACAATGGTTTCAGGAGGAGTGATTGATACCGCGGGAGACCCTGGAAAGTCCCTCAGCCATCTATGGAAGGCAGCCGGAGAGGGGTTGGTCAAAATCGAAAGGTAACCTTGAATAAAAAGGTAAATAAAAATAAATGAGAAGTAGGGACACTTAAGAAAATGTTGCTGCTGGGACGGAAGGCCCTCGGCAGCCGAGTACAATACATTGAGAGTACCTTCAATAATATTAAAATTGTTTGCAAAACATGATTGATGGATGAAATCAGTGAGTACATGGGCACGTTAAGTAGATTCAATAAATGTTCGTTAATTAAATGTGCGAAGCCACATCAGGTACAAGAGGATTAATGAGGAACGAAGAACGGTCGCGGTAGTTTGCGCTTTAGAGAACTAGTAACTACAGGGGAAACAAAACAGGTTTAAGGTTTATTAGAATTCAATATAAATTTGTAGAAAAAGATCGCAAAATATTTTCATTGAATTTCCATATTTCAGAGGGGAATTTTAAGCCTGTAAATGAGTATACAATTCGCAGAGGTTCACGCTACAAAGTATTTGGGCTGGTTCAATCGAACATGAAATGGAAAACGCATTTTATTGAGTGCAATGTGAAATTAAGCACAGCCTACTACGCATTCCGAAAAAGAATATCCCACATTGTTCGTTAGTTTTTTGCTGGCTCACCCACTAATTAACTCGATGAATAACAAAGTAATTACAATAAAGTATTACTCGTAATTTACCAATGTTATTATAAAGTTAGAGCGTTTAAAAACGATCAGCACGGAAATACAACACTCCTGTTATTATGATGACACACTGGATTTCATAGGAGAACGAAATAACCAGAAATGTATCTAATCTATGTCATATCTTAGAATACTTTCCCTGAGCAATTAATGAAGCTAAAAATGGAATTATTTTGCATACTGTTTATTCAGCCTCATTCGTACGAGAAAAGGAATCTACCATAACCAGAACCAAACGATGACCTTTTTCACGCGAGGGACATTGGGCACTTGCTTGTTTTGGTTTACGAAAGTTAAGATCATGAACATTCTTCAAAAAAAAGTTAATATAATTTTTTATTCTAATTATTTAAGGTCCTTTTTCAACTACAAAGGTCGTACAGCAACCACTGTTTGGGGTAACGGTAACGTTGGGGGTAACGGACACACAAACTTCCATACTCCGGGTGGGATTCGAACCCTCGACCCCTCAGAAACGAGGCAGCTACGGTTCTACAAGCTTAGCGACCTGGGCTATCCAGGCCCGCTCAGATGAACTTCCTTTACAGATAAAAATAAACATTTGTACTCAAGAAGAAATAGGATGAGGGCAATCAAAGCGTGAAGTTAAGCGACTTGCTTCGGGCATTGATTCGTGTCGCACGAGCTCTTTCGCGCAGCATCCCTTCTCAGGCGGGGAAGGACACGTGCGTCGGCTCGTTACGTCGTAGAATCCGTCGCGTCGGCCCGGCCCCGGCGCCGCCGGCGGTCCCTCGCCGCGCGTCATCCGCGGCGGCCGCGCGCGCGCACGCCGCAAGCCCATTCCGGCCGGCGCTGACGTCACGCCTGACGCACGCCCCTCCCCCAACCCCCCTCCGCCACACAGAGCGCCGCCACGGCCGCCTTTTCACCTGAGGCCTTGGACGCGGCTTCCGATGGGCCCTGCGACATCCGCACGCGCCGCCCGCCCGCCCCCCGCGGTCCAGCCACGGGGCGCGAGGCGGACTTCCGCGCGCGGCCCCGGCCCATCAGGGCGGCTCAGGGGCTGCCCACGCGCCGCCACCGGGGACGCGGATTTCCGAGCGTGCCCTACGGCCTTCGGAGGGATCGGGATTGGGATTGCGGCAAGGATAGGGAGGGAACCTGTAAAGTTATTAACAAGACTTTGGACTTCATCGCGAACTTTTTCTCTCTTATATGGTGCAAACATGCATCAAGGTTAGTTGCGTAGGATTCCGCGGCCGGAGTTTGTGCTATCTAAGCTAAGAACGACCCGCGTCAGTGACATGGTGGCTAACGTTCCGGTCACCGTATTGTGGCCTTGCTCAGAGCGAACTGCGGCTTTCAGCAGTACGATCTGAGAAAGACGACAATGCTCTGGCCGAAACGTCTGTCACTATGTCACTGACGCGGCTCGTCCCGGATAGCCTAGATAACAAGCATCAAGGTTGGTCTATAAAAACAACTGTATGTCGAATATTTTCTTAACGCTTCAAGATAATAAGATGAAATTTTTACCAAATTTATCCCAGAACAAAAGGGCTTATCAGTGATAACTATGTATTAGTTTTCTCTTATTATTTTTTAATGATACCGGACTAATTTTATTTTTAATGGAAAACTCTATTAATCTATGCATATATCTTTAGAAGACAAATTCAGTAATCTTACTTGTGTTGGTACGTGATGAATAAACTTTGCTATTTGAATTTTTAAAATGTGTCGGTGCAGGTTCGGAAGTTCGCGGTGCTCCCAGATACAAAAGGTTTTCACGGTGCCTACTATTCGCCGCTTAAACGCCACAAATTAAGATGTCAATTGTATGTTGCGACCTCTATACAAAGATTGACACAGCGGTATGCTAGTATAACGGGTGAGTCTATAAATCGCGAGAGATAAATTTGTCATATGTAGAGAGTGAATGACATAGAGAGTGCAGAGCAGAGATTTGTGACCTTGCGGAATGTCTGCAGACAGTTGACGTAAAGACGTTTAAAAATTGAGACAATTTCAATAAAAGTTATTTTAGCTATTAATGGTTTATGCCAAATTTACGGGTACATACTGGAGAAAATTGGATAGTTTCGTATATCAGTCACATGCGTCTTTAACCCTTGTTAACATGCAACTCAATAAGTTTGTTAAGTGCACTTGAACCTACCTGTAGGTTAAGAAATTTAAAGTCCTTAGCAACGGGTTTTAACATTCTTTTTTTTTTATTATTATTATTCTGTTTATTTACAATCTGTTTTCTTAACAAACATTCAGTAAATGTGTTAATTATGCATTAACTGAAGCTATGAGTACAATCGTCCATGTGGTTGTTTAAGCGGAATGGTAAATTCCAAGAATATGGTATCTATTCAGTCGGTGTAATTCCTCGCTATTATCCAATAGATTGAATGGCTGATGGTTTGGATGGTTGTTTACGCTCTTGGTAGGTGGTGCTATGCTGAGTGATTTCTTCATATATTTATGGGTATCTTGAGGTCTCGACGTAGTGTTTCATTTCGTTAGCGTACCAGCGGTGCATCTGGCTAGTCTTCTAATGCATTTTGATTCGAATTCTTCTGAGTATTTCAATGTTTGCTTGCTAGCGGATTCCCCAGAAGGTTGAACGTTCCGTACGCTCCAGATAGGCTGATTATTGATTTGTAGAGGAGTACTTTGTTTGGTCTAACAGAAAGGTTTGAGTGGCGGTTGATGAGCCCTGATAATTGGGGGAGAATCTGATTTGTGCTTTTTCTTCTTTGCAGTTTATATGGTTCCTCCATGTTAAGCCGTTTGTCAATATGAAAATCCTAGATATTTAATGCAAGATAGTTTGTGCTTAAGGTATAGCATTGTTTAGCTGTACTTTTAGGACACTCCTTTTTTTTGGATAGGGTAAATATGATATTTTTAGATTTTGGAGGCATTTCTTGAATTACGCCATCTTTGTACCCATTGTTCAAGTTGGTTAGATGCTCTGGAGATTTTGTGATGTTCGGAATGGGTCTTCATGCACAGCCAAATTTGCTGTGTGTCGTCCTGCGAAACGTTGCAGTGGTAGTCCTTTCGATTTGTTATTGGCAAGTCAATATGTTATATCAGGTATAAACAGGACCAGCAGCACTGCCTTGAGGGACTCCTGATTTATGGGGTGGACGGATGATAATTTCTTCTTTGAGTATTTGATTTGGGAAGTGTTCGGTTAGATAGAGTATGATTTCATCAGTAGGTATCCGCATGGGGCAGAGTAGATTTAATTATTATAGCAGAAGTCCTTCGTGCCCCCCATTTAAAACCTTGGTTCGGAAAAAGCTTTGTTGTACTTTCAAGAAATACAGCTGCGCCGTAGCTTTTTCCTTTCGAGACTTTGAGTAATAATTCAACAACTCGGTGCGCTGTTTCAATTGGTTGAGTGTTTTCTCTAAATCCAACTGGTGTTCCTGGATTAATTTCTTGCAGAAGAGGTTTTAAACGTTGGAAGTAGATTTTTTCGAAACCTTTTGATAAGATTGGAAGCAAGCTTATTGGGGCGATAAGATGATACATCGTTAGGTGGTTTTCTGGTGTTAGGGTTTATCGCTATGATCTGTGCTAATCTTCCATTGGTCCAGGGAAATGGTTTGAGTCGGAGAATCGCAATTGAAGAGTCAAAGGTGATACACACTTCAAATAGCATTCGTTGATAATTCCTGCATAGGACTTTGCCTGTGATTAGGGTCGTAAACCTGGGCTTTTGTTAGGATTTATAAAAACGCTGAAAAGTTTCTCTTTACGTTCATTAGAAGAAAAAAGATTGCGTTGGGAAGCGATAATTGACAGGGAGCAATTAATTAAATGAAGTATTCTTCTCAATTGCATTGGTCATGGAGTTTATAGGGTTTCAATATGAGGGTCGCGGAGAGAAGTGTCAGACCATACCGTTCGCACACGGTTGTTTCTTCTATTGCATTTGTCTTTACTTGCGCCCCATGTTTCCATTCTTTCTTCCTTATAGGTGGTATTTGAATTTTTGTGGGCGTAATTATGTTAGGTATTTCTGTATCTTAGCCCTCCAGATCGAATAGTTTTGGTGTGTTGCGTTTGCTGTTAGTGACTTGTACAATTATTGGTGCAAATGATTCATTTCTGAGTGTTGTGTTTCAAATATCCTTCAGTCTGTTCTGGAGGCTGTATTTGAAGTTTGTTCCTGTCTTGCAGAGTGCCTGGTTTGACATCCAAATACGTTCGTAGCCGCCGTTTCTCTCTGATCAATATGGTATTTTTCTCTTATGTTATGGGAATTGTTGATTGCTTACTTTGAACAATTTGAGGCGTTGAGTCCCAAGCGGCATGTTTAACATTCTTAGTAACCTAAATAAACAACCACCCATTCATCGCAAGTCAACATTATTACGAAAAAATCACACAGTAATTTAGACAAATAGTAATCAAAGAAACGCATTATTTCGTGCTTTAGATTTATCTGCTATTAAATCTCCCGTGGCTTCCGCAGCTGCATCCAAAATTTCTTGAGGTACAGACAAATTTTCAGCGGCCATCTTCCTCGAGCCACGGTATTCAAGTGTATTGTTGAAATAGATATATCGCAAGCAATACCCAACAATATCGATTATCGTGCCGCAACAACAGAATTCATGTGTTCCATATTGCAGTAATGTCGTAAATTTTCTCAAAAAATTGAAACGTTATGGTGACCGATAAAACGCTGAACATACCACGAAATGTCAAAATTAAAAATTTTAGCTCCGCTACGCTCCGCCTCGATTTTTAACTTTTGGCATCGGCAGTAATAACACTCATAACATTTCTAGGTGTGTTAATAGCTATAAAAATATACCTAGTGTCAAAATATCTACTGCTGGAGAAGTTGCAACTTAGGTGAATACGCCCTTGCCCTGGTATTTCACAGCGAAGCAAAGAATCTCTCTGTATTTTGCTGCCTCTCGGAACCAACCAAAGCCGTTTAAATCAGATAAACACGATCTCCATGCTATTTAACGCGCAATGATGTTTTAAGAAAAGTAGCGATGGAAATTTAATTGTGGGATGTATTTCGCAAGACTTACGCTACCACACTTCATACAAATATGCCCATTTTTCAAAACCGAAGATGTTTTAATCTCCATTATCAACGATGGAACTAATGAGCACATTCCGCTGATTTTCGTGTCACTTACATTAATTCCTTTCGGCGAGAATTGGACTCAGCAACTTGAATGACGGAATCACACGAGAGCTTCCGCGGGGCGTTCCTTGAATTGGAAATTCCGCCGATGCGGTCATCATGGCTGCTGTTCATCGAATACCAACAGATGTACGAGTGGTATTGCCGAATTTGCCTTTAAAAGATTAATCAATTGAAAAAATATCATATTTAGCAAATGTACCTATGTCTTGAATGGTTTGCTAAAAATTTCATCTCAATATCTCGAACCCTTTTACTATGTATCCGAGCTCGACCTTTTTCTATAGACTGATTTATTGGTGGCATTTCAAATAAAAGAATTAGAGGCCTTGCCTTGGCCAACATTAATGTTTGCCAAAACACGCCTCTAAGTCTTTAATTGATTAACCTGTATGTTATTTCACTTACATACAAATCTAATACTTTCGATTGATTGATTGTGTCGGAGTTCCATGCTCGAAATATTGGTTGTCAGCAAAACGTCCGTCGGCCTCTGATGTCAACGCTGGCGCCTAAACCGTGCACACTATTTGTTCTGAAATCGGATGATTCCCTGAATGATCTGCCCAAACTCGAGGTCCTGCGTGTTTGAAACGGATGTTTTGATGTTTGGGGGTATTTCAGTTGAAGCCTCAATATTTCCAAAATTCCAACAGAGCAAAGGACGCAAAATTGTATTTTTTGTTAAAGTCTTTGAATTTTTTGAAAATTGCAATTTTTGCGTTTCTTTCACTACACTATTGAGGATAGAGATTTTTCCCGTCGTAACATCTGTTTTATACAGTCTGCGAAGACTGCTTGAGTGCCCTTCGGTGACCAGAGTCGATAGCAATTGATAGAGGTGAATAAATTTAACTGTTATACATGTTCGTTCTAATAGTTCATTAGTGTATGATAGATATTCTAGCACATTCATTCCGCTGCCCTAACACAGAACAAACCTTCTAAGGACTACTGGCATTGTGCGACTTTTAGTATGTTGGGTCCTTAGAAGGTAGCGTGAGTAGAATTACAATTGAACTGCAAGAAAAACGGACGAGTCGTGTTCTATTATCTAACAACACTTCCTGCCTTAGCTGTGGTGGTATTGTTATATCAATAAAACCTGATTACGGAAGCCTAATGTCCTTCTCTTACACGCCGTGCATTAAAATCTTCTAATTAGTTGAGTCAACACTTTCAACACAGTTAACACAGGAGTTGTATTTAGCACGTTGAATACATATCCATAGTGTGGATACATTTTTTAATTAAAAATAATTTTCTTTCCTGTGAAACAAATGTGTTAAGTAATTAATGTGAATAATGCCTTTTGGTGAGTCGTTTATATATACATTTTTATATATTGTTTAATCTTGAAAAAGTATTGCATTACTTTTAATGTATTGTTTATATTTAAAATAATGAGTATAAATCATTTAAAAAATCAGTCTATTATTGTAATTTTAAAAAATGTATTCAAACTATTATTTAGTTTTTCTACGTTGGCGACATTTACATCTATTAACTTTTAAATTCCACAATGTATTTATTTTGTGTTTTTTCTTTTTAATTTTTAGGTTTGATGTGTTTGTAAAAAATCTGTGAAAATCTTTTATAGGGATATGGTCTAATTTTTAGCAAAATAATAAATTTGTACATTTTAAATGAAGTATTGTGTGGGTAACATTGAGTTTACTAATTTGACCAGTAAATTTGGTATAGTGGATATTTAAAAAACATCTGTGCATACCGGCTTGTCTGAACCATCTTGACAATACAAAATAAATATCACATGCGTAACTCTGTTAAAAGTAGGGGTCGGATTTTAAATAAATGTCATTTTTTTTCCTTTTTACCCTAGAAAAACGCATATGATCCATTTTATGGGCATTTTTATGTCTCATTTTTTGCATTTTTCGACTAATTAGTCATATTTTACCCATTTTCGTCAACGCATTTTTCACTGACTTTATTGATTTTATTATAATTTTAATAGTAGTTGCTTCAAATAATACCTCCGAGATACAATAAAGGTTTTCTACAGAATTTCTGAGTAGCCTATTTGATTTCTTCGCTCATATGGTGTAATGTCAGCCGTTGTGAGTACTACGTAATCTAATGTTCATGTAACACCTATCACCGCCACAAATAAAGGCAGAGATTTACTGGTATAAAACAGTCCAAACCAAATGTTTGCAAAATGAGTTCACTTAAACTAAAGGAAGAAGCCTCGATTACATCAGGAACATACCAAACAACACTGAGTTGTTCATTTGAGGTGGATTTGATCGCATGTTTCAAGTCCTTTTTCTTTGCTTTAAGGGCACTTTAAAACATTTTAAAAACATTTAATTGATATTTTTGGCGATGTTTTAGGCCATCAAAATCCGCACCCTAGTTATAGAAATGTTCCACTATGTTGATGAGCTAAATTAATCATCTTGAACCACTGTACTGGGTCCAGACGTTTGCAGCATTTATTCTTAGTACCATGTCACATATAGAGTCATATGTACCATGTCTCTACAGAAAAGTTATGAGAATAATTAGGTTAGTGACCAGGAGAATGGAATTTCAATATAGACAAAATATTTTCAAATGATATTATTTTTATATGGAAACAGACCTCTTTGACACATGTAGAAGAGATTGAACATTAAAAATATTTTTAATAACAAATTCATACTACTATACAGCACAGTGTTTAATAGAGCGTTGATTATGTATTTATTTTTGGACAGGGTTCATACACGGCATGTAGAGAGCACAATTTTAGTAGGAAGGACAGAAGAAGAATTTCTCTGTCCGATTTCTCCCAATCCGTGACATCCATTGTGATTTAAACTCGTAAATTTTAACAGCACTGAAAATTCATAGGAGCACATCATTTATCCGGCATTAAAAGAATTCTGGCTAAGGCCCAACAAAATTAACTTCCGCGACTTCTGTCCTAATCGGATTCCACATTCGCTCAGCCAGCAAAGCGTTCATGAACATATAAACATGAGAGTTTTGTGGCGATAACTCTCGACGACATTGTTGCCAAAATTACCAACGCCAGGAGCTGATGCAATTTCAAATATAATAATTTACAGCAATGACGTTCTTGTGGAGATTAGCCAAAGAATATCTCTTAGCTAATAGAGAAAGGAAAATGATTGTAAACTATTATAATCATTATCATTATCATTATCATTATCATTATTATTATTATTATTATTGTTATTCCTCTACGTATACACCTTATTCTACGTTTTCAAAAGGTAAATACAAATTTTTGTTTGTAAAGATTTTAACTTACGGAGAATTTTCACAAATCTTTGATTCTGAAAAAACACTCTAAAAACGAATAATATTATTATATTATAGTACGTTATATAGTATTACCGATATTACGCAAGCAATTTACAATGTTATCCTTCTTTGTAATAGGAAATGTTTACAAAAGGGCGACGTAAGGCGTGAGTTTTCTATTCTCGTACACTTGTTCATCTATCCTCCTTCATTTCTTGTACACTCGTATAGCATAACGGCAATGGACAAAATATTTTTATGCTTCGAAAATCGATCGCGCGAGTTTTGTGGAAATAAATATTTCAGAATCCCTAACACAGAAAAAGTTGATATTTCTACTTCTTGTTGGTAGTAAATTGGAAATTAATTGCTAGGTAGTAAACCTTTCTTAATATTATGACATAAATATGATTTACATGAAAATGCTTGTAATTTCGAAAATTGCGAAAGTTTATATTTTTTTAAGTGTCTTCAACTTCAATATTAAATCTAGAGATTTCTTTCTTAACAGATTCCTCAATATTATACTAACATTTTTTGAACACTTTTTTAAAAATACATACTAGTTTTGCGTAATATTTTGTAATATGATAGAATCACCTAAATATTAACATTTCATTACAAGATCATAAATGGAAGGTTCTGAATGCGGTTATATAGATTCGGGGAAACGGTTTCTTGTTTTGGTATTCGCAGAGCTCGAGTATGACGTAGGTAATTATTGCGAATTTCCAACAGAACTTTTATGTTTCAGGGATACTTTATACGAATCCCCTAGAATATTCAAAGAATTCTCATACTACGCCAGTTCTTTATTTATTGGCTTTTGCTTAAATAGTGCAAATATCACTTCCATGTATGGTACTAGATTTGATTTTCATTTACAGTTTCAAATTTTCGAAAATGGCAAAATTTCACCTTATATTGGAACCTGCCAAACACCTCCAAATTAAAGCTATAGATTTATTCCTTAATGCCAACTATTCTTCAATATTAAATCTTTAAATTATTAAAATACGTTTTTTTTAAACATGCGTAATTCTTGCGTAATTTTAAAATGCGAATTTTCGTTCAACTCTGCGTAATTTTGAAAATTGCGAAATATAAATATTGCATATCGTTTACGTATCTTTGAACGAAATCTTAAAGCTCGTGGAAGAGCCCGTGGAGGAGCCCGTGGTCAATGGGCAAGGAATTAGGAAGATGAATAAATAATGTTCTTTTGTTTTAGTACGATATTTCTAATCGTTGCGGTCGATGACTAAGGTAAAAGGTTATCCGATCTAGCATGAATTCCATGTGAAGATAATTTTGAGAACAAAATGTTATAGACATTGATATCAAATGGGTTCGTAGGCCAGCAGTATAGCTCTGAAGAAGGCCACAGCAAGATGGCCGAAACGTCAGTACAATTGATCGAGACGCGGCTCATCCCGGATAGCCAAGACTACATTGATATCAAATTTTTGAAAGAGCTAAAACTATTCCAATATGAACTTCATTTTGATCAATTGATAAAGCATCATCGTTAATAAAAGAGTAAATTGCAGTTTCCATAGATTTTGATTATCTAAATCCATGTTGAAAGACTGGAAACGCTGTTTTTTCTGAGAAAAGTTCCCATTTTTGTTTAGAAATGCCTCTAATATATTTCTAAAAAAACTGACGAAAGAGAAATTGATCGATGATGCTGAGTTTTGTTTTTGTTGCCTTTTCTTAAAAAAAGACGCTTAATATTTTATGTTGCAAATATCTGGAAATATTCCTGTGTATAAAGAAGCATTGAAAATGCGAGTAATCAGGTATATAAAGGCAATAACATAAATTTAGATATGTATTTTTTTAATATTTCACGCTCCGTTTGGTAAAGAGAGTTTTTGAAGTGATGGTTGAAGTGTTAGTGACAAGTTCCAAGATTATAATATTACGTAACTGGTAACTGTCACAAATAATGCGCGAAAGTGTATGTGCGGTTCTTCAACTGCAAGTTTATGAATGTAATAATACATTTTCTTACCCTATTTCTGTACATGAATACAAAATGATTAAGAAACGTAAATAATTTTGCAGTTGAGTTTAAAGTTGAGACTATTAGCGATTTTTATGGGTGTGTTTTCACGTTTTTTGTTACCAATGTATGTGTTTACTCGTGTTGACAAATTCACTTGCAATTAAATATGGCAAATATTAACAGATCATTCATCTTACGAAAAACAAAGTACTTTACGTAAATTAACCAGATGTAAATTGAATTATATAAAAAGTAAAGGAATATAATATTCTCCACGTGGCTGTTGTACTTGCGTAAATACGTATCATATTGCTTAATATCTTGTACATGTACTAGAGTTACTTATATAAAACTATGTTATTTGGTTAAGAAACGTGACAAACTTTAAATCATATGATTTTTCTCTTTTTGATTTTAATATTGTCAGCAATTATTTAACTTAATACTATCTCATATTGTCAGAACTCTGTTGTAGATACGGTTAATGGTAGTTATTGCTTACATGTTACTTAAATGTCATTTCAAAGGTGTTACAGGGCAAATATGTCAGACATGACGGTATACTTTCTTTAGAAAAAGTGAATGTGTAGTGATTTGTGCTGAAAATTGCCTTTTATAAATAACTAGTGGACCCGGCAATACTTCCTTATCTCAGTGTAGTATTACACATCACACACAACTGGCCACGTGATAGTTAATATCGTTTTACCCTACGCTGGCAGAAACGTCTAATAGATGACGCCCTTAATCCTTGACTGTACGGCGGGTTGCACAGTGATCAGGGACGCTTAAGTAGTCAAACACGAATAAATAATCATCAACAACGCCCCCACACGTCCGATTGAATTAAAACCACTCTTTAAATACTCCTATTACTAATAAGAACAAAGTGTGACTCAGTGAAATCGGTCTAGTAGTTTTTGCGTCTATGTGCGACACACATACGCATACTCCCTTTTATTTATATATAGATTTAGTGCATGGATCAAGGTCGTTTATGACAGGGATATACAAACAATATAGGGAAAACAATTCATGTGGAAACTTAAGGTACGTGAATGTGTCTGCAATATCAAATACTTTTGTACTCTCCGTACGGGTAAAACTATCAAAGGTTTCATTCAATGTTCCTCCGAATAAATTGCTTCATCCTGGCTAGTTGAAGCGCTTGAAATGCATTTTACTTTCAACTTCATTTGGTGGAGTTTAATGGACTTTCTGGGGCAAACTCTCCAACCGAAATCTAATTACTGTTCTGCGGCGCAATGCAGCATTTTCCTTCTCAGCTCAAAGTAATTTAACATTGTGCGAATTTTTATCACCGTAAAGCGCTGGTTACATCATGGGTTTCGGAACAAATATACAAGAGCAAGTCTCTACAAATAGCAACGCTTTCTTACAATTGACGCCTTTGTATCATTCTCTTGTAAGTGTGAGATCTATAAACATCTAACCAAGAGAACTTCAATAATCAGGTATCAAGAAAAATGTTTTCATACAGATGAACGTACATTTGTGGTAAAATATTATTTCCAGATGTATCTGGTGTTTTATAATTATATATATATTATATATATTATATATATATATATATATATATATATATATATATATATATATATATAAGAAAATATTTATACAGGTTAATGATTAACTCAAATATGTTTCCCTGTAAACAGAGTGGAATTTAATCATTTTTATGAATATCACTTACATTATCCTTTACAAAAACTATTTAATATAAAGTTTTGCTCTTACCTGTAAACAGAGAAACGACAATTAAAGCTAACTAACCGCTTCTCTGTTTACACCACTTACTTTAATTACAATGTATCTTTTTCATAAATTCCTTCAAGCTATACTCATGCGTATTTAAATATCTTCCAACAATAGTAGCACTCATTCCTTCTAGCGGTCCTTAGTCTCAATCACGCGCAACCACTCTTAACCACGCGCTAAGGGTGGGAAGCACGACATGTTCAAAATAAAGAAAATATATTTTCTTTACATATATATGTATTAATTATATTAATAATTATGATACAATTGAGATAAAATAATTTCTGACGGAAATGTCAAATATTATTTCTCTGCGAATCATTCCTCTTCACTTAGTATTTCTTGTATATCTGAACAACGATTCTCTTCAACGGAAATTCTCGATTATCCCTGCTCTACTCTCTTCCTCGCCACCTTATTGATTTGACACTTATTTACTTCCTCGGCTACTACACGCTTACCTAGTAAAGAGAAAGAATTATATTTCTCCGACGAAAAAGGTAATTTATCGACAGAAAAACGTACTGTCCGTTCCTGGTACGAAAAACTGTATAAATGTAAATATTGTTACTATATATTACCCGTATGTAGTAAATTATTTCATCTAACACGTTGTGTATCCAGAATAATAATAATAGATGAGTGACACTATTTTAAACGCAGGAGAGGAAGAGGGGTGATTGGCGGGCGGTCGCGCGCGTCGTGGCTCATGGCTCGGAGAGGCGGAGCGCGGGGTCCCGGGCAGAGCGGCGCCGCAGCGCCAGGGAGCGCCAGGGAGCGCCAGGGAGCCGCGCAGGTGGCGGCCTGCCCTCCCGCAGCCTCCGAAGGCTCCCCAGGAGAGGCCCAACGCCACCCTCACTCTCGCCCCGCCCCTCCATTCCCTAACGATCGCGCTGCTCCGGCGCGCGCGCGCCCTCCATCTCGAGATATTGAGGTTAGCAGCCCCTCCCTGCATATGGATTTGTGAAGAGCAAGGCGGGACCCGAAAAGTTTTTCTCTGCCTCTCCTGTTCCACCGGCTCTCCATGCCATCGTCCGTTCTATTTCCGCTCGTCGCTCTAGCTATCATGACGTTTTCGCTATGTCCTTCGTCAGGTGGTCGTAAACAACTTCCCGATAAGAGAACTCGTTAGCTGCCGCTGCGATTTCGACCTGGCTAATCTCTGTGCTTCAACTTCTGGGGCGCTTATCTTCTTCACTAGTTTCCAGTCTTCTTTCGAATTTTCGGTTTTCCTTTCCCACCTCACGGGCACGCGCCTTTAACCATGCGTCGTTCGCTGTTCCACCGTTAGCGTACCATCTCTTTCCTTTCTTATACCTCATTCCGGAAAGTTCATCAAATTTTGCCTGTTCCCTATTCTGTAACATTTTCTGATAAGCCTTCAACTCAGCCCCATCATCTGCGGTCTCCTCTCGCTTGCCTGCCTCTCGTTGCTCGTTGCCTGTGGCTGCTGGCGCAGAGCTTCCCACGCACGCTGCCGCCGCCCAAGTTGCCGCGCCTCTGTCCGTATCCGCGCCCCTCCGACGAACTCTTGACTTCTGCGGCCGCGGCCGGCTTCTGTTCCTGTTGCGGCTCCGGCCCCGGCAGCAGGCGCGGCGCTCAAAATATGCTGAGAATCCGCAGCACGTGTTTCATTCCCGCCTGCCCCCGGGCCGGGCGGCGCCCTAGGTGCACCGACTCAGCGCATCTCCATCAGGCCCAACCGGGAGAGGTGGCTCAGGGCAACATCAGATGTCACTGCAGTGCCACCGGCGGGAAGTCCTAGGTTCGAATCCCGACGATGGTAGGATTTTCCACTAGCTACTTTGCTGGGTCGAATTCAGTCGCTGTCTAGAGGAGAATTCTAGCGGCCGGCTGCTCTGGTCGGAATTTTTCCGTGGTTTCTCCGATCAATACCAGGCAAATTCCGGAGCAGTGCCCTAACAAATCGGCAGCGAAACCCGCGCGATCTTTCCTTTTCCTTCCTTGTCCTTTCCTCACCCCTTACACACACCTACACTTACATGCACTACACTACCACACATGAGAGCGGTCGGGAGCTTAGAGCTTGTCCCGAGTGGGGCGCTGTCCCGCAGGTGGGAGACACCTGGTTGAGGGTAAACTCCGTAAGCCGACGGTAGGTCGGCGTCGTATTTAGTCATTTAGGCAAAGACTTCTGCCACCTCCCGGGGGGAAAACATTCTTTACGCTTACCGGACTAACGACCTTAACTGTTCATGCGCCCGAAATCATTAATCAATCAATCAAAAAACCCATCAGGTCCAGACTACATTCCTCCGACTACCCCCCTGCACCACACCACACTGTACCAAGCCCGAGGGTGACGGATTCTCGACACTAGCTATAAAGGTAAGTCAAATTTAGCCACTGACTAGAGCGGAATTATAGCGACCGTCTGCTCTTATCGGTAGTTTTCGGCGATTTTTCCCATCAATCATAGGCCAATACTGGAGCTGTACCCTAACAAAAGGGCCACGGACCGCCAGTTATCTTCCCTTCCTCATTCTTGTCCTCTCCTCTCCCCTTATACGTACAGACACACACACACACACACAGTTTGATATGCACTACACTACTACACGTATCGAGATACCAGTCAGAAATTCAGAGCTGATTCCGACTGTGGCGATGGCCCACTGTGGGAGATGGCTGAAAATTGAAAACTCTGCGAGCCGAGATGCAGATCAGCGTCGGATTTCACAATCCAATTGGACGAACACCGCTCCTCCCAGCTATAGATCTTCAAAAGAGAAATACAAGGATGTATCATGTTTTAGTATCTTAATAGAAATTTGAGACAAAATTGGATTTTCTGATATGTTATTTTATATTAAACTAGGTTTCCTGTCTCAAGTGTTGACTTTCGTGAAGGTGGCTTTCGCGGCGTCGAGGCAATTACGGGCGGCGGCGCCGCGAATCGAAAGCCACCTTCCCCAAATGCGACAGTTGCGGGGGCTGCTACAGCGAATATTGTCTGTTTAATTTAAAATCACGTGTCAAAATGTATTATTTTATCATCAAACTACTGTCAAAACATTAACAAATGATACGTCGTTGTATTCGTCTTTTTATGCCCTATCCAATGCTATTGAGAAAAATATATACAATTCCATTTTTTAAAAAATGCAGATGATTAAAATTCTCGAAAACTAAAAATATTACGAACAATATCTGTACAGCATATTTCGTTCGTTACTATTATAAGTTAAGTATTATGGAATTGGTAGATATTCTGAAGCTGAAAAATCCGTGCCCAAATTGTACTTCGTCACATGCTGTTCTTTGACAAAATATATCCAATCCAATCTAATCATAAATCACAGCGAGCAGAAACGCAATGAGATCTTCGCCCTGCCACACGCAGCTGCCACGTATGTCCGCCCCCCTTATTGTGAAACAGACTTCACCTCAGCTCACCGGGAGGAAAAATCGCTTAAGGCCATTGCAGGTCACCAGAAATCTCGTCTTCGCATTGCTCATGAGAAGAAAGAGAAACTCACCTCTTTCTATTTAAAATAGTGTAGCTAACATAAACAGTGGGAATTCTGATGTGGTATTGTTTAAGTAGTTGCATGAATAAATAATCGAAGTCAACTTAATAGTAATATTAAGCTGACGGAGATGACTTCCATTATTTTTTCAGCTAACATAAAATTTCATATACGTCAAATCCTAGATTGTAAATATAATTATTGACATTGTTGATTTGTTGTATGTCATAAGTTGCTAACTTTTAGACACATGCGAAGTGGTAGCAACTCAAAATACATAAAACCATTAACATTTTTCAATTAAAATTCTGACTTCCTTTATTGAATAGAAAACAAATGCTAAATTACTCGATCACTGATCAAACAAATGAATTTTAGTGTGTTAGTCGTTTCACACTCGTACCGCACTTGAATTACGAACTGCGAAAAATTCAATTCAAAAATAGATTTAACACATAATTGCATCAAATTATCAACACATCTACATTTTATGTGTACTAATCCTGTTTCTTTTTTGCTTACAGGAGTAATAGCAGCAGCAGTAAGGAAAATCACGTGAGGTCACGCCATTCGTCTTATATTCCATATTTCTTCACAATAAACGCCGACCTTTAACCATAAAACAGTGTACCGAAGCGATACGATCCTTTCCGATGAAATCTCAAAAATAGTTGAAGGTCATAAATATCACAGAGTATTGTTAGATCCTGTTTGCTCTTCTTTTGTGGCCGAGGATCTGGTCTGGATATAAAAGAGATCGATACCCGATACTGTCCATGGCAACTAAATTCTTTCATGGGTTACAGAAGAGCTATATCCTCGCTCATTTTTTTTATCTGATATGATATTCTTATTGATATGTCTGATTTTTGTGATAACAAATTCCAAATAATTTGATTTCCTCATATCGCTTTAATCTATCAGGGATTGTTTGAATATCAGACGATAAGTTTATTTCCAGAAGTGTAATTCGAAGAGCAAAAAGTTGAAATAAATGTCCATAGGTTGAATGACCATAATTTTATTTCACTCTGAGATTTTCAGGATTGCATAGGGCGGGGTTGATGTAAAAAAATGACTAAATCCAATTAGTGAATTGTGAAATATTTTCGCCCAAAGTCGATCTATCATCTATCGTAAACGTAAGAAACTAAATTAGAACGAGAGCCAACAACAATATGTTTTTTCCCACAGCCTTTTTCTAAATTTACTATAGTTTAAGTTATTGATTTTTAGTGTTATTTAGAAATTTAATTGTCGATTGAATTAGAATTCAGATTTCAAAAAAGCATACTACAATTCTAAGCAATTATCAGAACGTAAACACGTGTTGTAATTTGCAGTTTTTTATTTTTAAATAAACAATTTTCCAAGTTTAAAAATAATTTCCAATAGACTCCAAATAAAAACAAATAATATATCTCTCCACCCAATTCTATCAAATCCTATCTCAAAACAGACTTAGCCTACTATACATATGTATAGTTCTTTGTAATACTGATCTATGTAAATCCCAATCAAAGTAAGAAAAAAATATTTAAAATACACAATGTTATAATAACATTATTATTCGTTCATAATGAAGTAACTAATGTAAATTGAACATAAATCTTTCAAAAGTGCAATGATATAGAAGCGGTAAGAATAACATTTTTTAAGCCTGGAGAATAAAATAAATAACCTGCAGCCTGGAGAATCTTTTTATCGACTATGTGACTCCGCGGGGATACCAGCGAGGTGCTCTCCGGTTCAAAATGGTAAATGAAAAAGAAAAAATCTAAGACGTTTCTTGTCAAAATAGTGTTACCCTTAGGGAAAAAAGGGCGAGATGATCCGCAGAGTAACCATTTACCTTCCAAACAGGAAATAATTATCTCGTATGAAATCGAATCTGCTAATGAACTCGATTTTTACAATGTCCAAAAATAAGTACAGAAAAATTTATATAATAACACTTTCGTCAAATTTTGCAGATTCTATTCTGTGCTTATACTCGACGAACTCGAACAAATAAATGCTTTCAACTCAATCGTTATCGTCAGCACGTCCAAGATACCCGTACCTGTCAATCATACCGCACGACCCGAATATTTTCTATTAAAATCATCCCGAGCGCCTGCCGAGAAAAAAAAGAAAAGAAACGCCTGAAGGCCGGCCACGCTGCGCCTCCCACCGGCGCCCCGCCCGCCCACGCGCAGATAACGCTCCGCGCCAGCGGCGGACGCGGCGCGCGATAAGCCCGGGCAAAGAATCGAGGTAATCCGCCCGCCTGCAGACGGCGGGCGCCGCGCTTCGCGTGCACGCGCGTGCAAGGCGGGAGGAGGAAGGGGAGGGGGAGGAGGAGGGGGAGGGGTGGCTGGAGGGGCAAGCGGCGCCTGGCGCGGCGCGGCGGCGTCCGTATGCGAGCGCTGCACCGCGCCGCTGCGAGCGCCCGGAGAGATTCATTTTCATCCCAAAATTAATTAAAGACAGATTGAGTTTTTCTGTACACATTCATATACGAATTTATTTTAAACATTAATTAATACACATATTAAAAACGTTTCCACAAAAACGTTTTTGTCTTCCGGAAATTCGAATTTCAGGTTTTCCGAAAATTTCCGCAAATTCGATGTTTCTGGCAGTATTACAGTTTTTGGTTTTTGTTGTTGTGGTTGTCACTGGAATTACTTGTGATGCCTAGTATAACAGGTTTAATGACTTAAGACGTCAAATTCTCTATTAGTCTGATTACTTAAGTCTTAAGTAAAATTTGTTTGACCAATAAGGAGTTGGAAATAGAAAATAACTCCGGGGCATCTGCAGCATGGCATGACACCACCCACAGAAGCATGTGAACTAGTATATCTGTGCACTTATATAATCTTTTCCCAAATGTCTGCTAATCGAGTAATGGCGAGATCAGTTTGCATTTGGAATGTAGCCTCCACAAGGTAAGTCCCCAGTTTCCATAAAACTTTGATGAGTGGGTCGCTAACAACTGTCGTAGAAGCTAAATTTTGTATCTTATAAACTGCAAAAGAGACCTATTGCCTAACTCCGCTTCTAAAGGGACTTGTTTAATTTTTCACTTTCTCGTCTTATTACCTATATACGAAGAAGACGTACAGTATTGTAATTATGCCCCAGAAATGTTTCTTTTTGGGGGGGGGAGAAAAACTCCAATTTCTGGCCCTGTAAACATAAAAATGGGTAAAACGAGATCCTATATTTGTAGTAAATTACTTTTTCTAACATGTTGTGTAGTAAGTATACCTGTTTTATGGGCTCATGATACCGAAAAATCGATTGCGACAAAACGGCTGTCTTTCTGCTCTACAGTCCATCCGTCCGGCCGCTACTGTCTATTGTCAACAATCTGAACGAATTCGAGACTGCAAGTTTGAATCCGATACTCTGATTTTTGGTATTTTACATGGAGCTTCAACAACATTTAAGAAATTTTCTCAACAATAGCATTATTTTTAAAGTAAATTCCTCGGACAGCATAAAGGAAACATCCAAGAATGACGCAGATCTAATTTACGGTGAAAATGATGATTTTTCAAAATTGCTTAAGATCAAATTTAATTCAACGTCTTCTTACAACTACAATATTAAAGACACATATTTTTTGTTGAATGAAATATATTGTTCAAAGACAGATCTTGAAATAAGATTTTGTACAACTTTTCGAAAATGTGTAGATTTTGCACAATTTGCATGATATATAGGCAATATTTAAACAATTATTTTCTCAAAAAGGTTTCAAATTTGTTCTTTAAATTGTTTTCCGCGTTTTAGCAAAGGGTGGTTAAAAAACTGGTGCTGGTCCAATCTCCGCTGAGCTCTCTGTAATTTGAAAAGAAGCAAAAAATAACATTGAAAAAGTACAATACTGATAGATATTTTGGCGATAAAATCTGTTCTAAAATAGATCTTTATATAAGGTGACGTAAACGTTTTAGAGAAAACGAGTAATTTACGCATAATTTCTATATTCAAATTAATTCCATTTATAGAAATCTTTTTCGTCAAAATAGGCTCCATTTTTTCTTTGGGCTCAAGTAAAGTATAAAAATATTATTTTCGTTGAATTATCTCAATTTGAAAATTGCAAAGGCAAAAGATCTTCGAGACCCCACTAGTTTTTTAAACGTGGGGAAAGCTGGTTTTAGTCATGCGGCTTGTGGGTAGATGCTGGCGAGTAAACTCGCCGGACTCGAGATCGCATCTCGGCGCGAACAAGTAAAATTGCTACTTGGAAACTCTTTTGCATATTCATACAGTAGTACAATACTTTGTAACAGTTTCAAATAATGCGAGGAAATCTGTGATTTTGGAGCCCAACTAATTTCCCGTTACTAGGTCTGTTGTTGCTCCAAAGCTGGGGAAAGTGGACAGTATCTGTTTATAACGGTTCAAACATTTAATTATCTTATGGTTGAGTCTACCAATCACCACAAATACAAATAAGCCTGTTATATCCAAATTGCCCACTAAACGTTCAGTGCGAACAATAGATCATTTTCGAACACTTTACGTGCCCCAGATGATTCTAACATTCAATCTGAGACACTCCGAATAATGCAATTTAATAGTTTTATTTCATTTCTCAACGATAAAATCTTACAGTCTTGCAATACATAATTGATTATCTGAATTGCAACTTAGCAACCAGGCGTGGATAAATGCAAAATGTGGTGTGTTGTTATTTTTCGTGCAATATTGTATAATATTGTAGGGGTCAATAAATTTATATTAATTAAACTTTAAAACGTACGAGTATAATAAAAAAATTAAATATTAAGTCAGGTTTCAATTTTTTGTTAAATGATCGGGATCCACAAGGTCATTACTCCCTCAATCATAACACCAATAGCTTTTAACAACATATCTGATATGCATCAATCAAGGCGGTGTATCTAAAAAATTATCGATTTTACTTATCTCTTTTTCTTACCACCCCCTCACTATCCGCCAATCACAAGCTGCGATACATCAATCATGGGAGCCGGTATGTATCGATCAGTTTGGAGACCATGTTACTATAAGGAATTACTCACGGCCATTTTTTAGCTAACCAGATATAAAAAAGCGTTAGAATATATAAATTCAAATGCCAGTAAAATCTTTTCTGCCACAGAAATATGTTTATAAAACAATATAAGAGACTCCAAGCGGGTCCGGGTAGCCGAAATTTCTTATGCACTGGTGACGTGGCGGCCTTGGTCCGAAGGATCGCGGATTCGAGTCCCGTCTCGGGCATGGCTGTGTTTGTGTGTGTCTCTGTATGTTTGTGATAGCCCATTTCATCCTTCATCGTTATTATCATTTCACCTCATCCCCCAAGGTTAACAACCCTGGCTGTAAAAACGGATTCAGCGTGAAAATGCTGATATTTGCCCATAAAAACCACGTGAACCTACCCTCTATGAACATAAAGGCGGCTCCACACATTCGGTATTAGCCGAGCAGCGAGCTACCGCTCGCCCAATTCCGAACAGCTGCGTTCCACGAATGTTCGCTCACTTTGATGTGTCCTAAAGGGCAGGCACCGAATATTCGTCACTCGGCAAATAGCAAGTAACTCATCTACTCTACTCGAGATTCAGCAAGCAGTTGCTCGCCACTCGCCGAAAAGGAGTGTGTGGAGCCGCCGTAACTGAGCCCCAGTGGGATGCACGTTCGCGTGGTCTGGAGATGGCCAATTCGCGACAAAAAAAACTAAAACATAAGACTCCAGTGTCTCAAAACAAATATTATTTATTAAAAATAATGATATCGCTGCTAATTAATTACTAAGTTGAAATACACGAAACTAAAAGTAATATTGAGTACTACCAAAAATAGATTAAATGCTCCTGATAATCGGCAGATTTTTAAATATTACAAGTTAATATTTTTACAAATTATACATTTATAGATAAACAATTAATTAATATTTTTATTTATAATTATTCTTTTATATCCGTTGTTTCAGCAATTTTATCACAATTTCTGTATATCACCTATTTCCATATTTTGAGGAATATTCGAGTTTGTTATGACATTGTGTCAAAATTCGAGCGAAAACAATTCAACTTCATTTTCATGTTGAATGGAACGTTGTATTGAGTGGATAAAGAGCCATCATACTACGTACACTTCATTTAAATTTACTAAGCGAATATTAATTTTAGTCGTTTGTTATATTTTCTTGAAAACATTAAAATATTTTTCAATAGTGTTCCAGACATTTGATATTGCCGTGTTATATTTAATTTGCTATTCATTGTTTTTATATTTGAAATATTAATTATGTTTACAAGGCAATGTATAAAGCCTATAGATAATATTTGTTTTTATTGATCCGAAAACATAATTGATAGAGAAAATAAGTTATTGTTAAAATTATTAACTAGTTTCAAATGTTAAAAACGTAATTACGCAATGAATGTTTTATTTAATTAACAAAGTTTTCAATGTTTTATTTAATTAACAAAATAATTTCCTGAGTGAACTTTGTATTTTTTATTAAACTTATACATGAAAAAATACTTTTCTATTTTCACAATACACGTTACACTTTGAGAAAAATCTTAGGCAAGTGTACTGGGAGATCTTTGGATAGAAACTATTCATCTTACCAAACATTGATCAATATATTTCCGGAGCAATGAAGGGCCACGTAAATAATAATGAATAATTTTTGTTGAACGAAAGAGTTTTAAAAATTGTTGTTTCTTAATTTACAGTTTCAGAAGACTTATATAGTACGGGTACCAATTTACACACTCCCGACAAAGGATTACATTGCTATATTTGTTGGGATACTCACTACATGTTCATTTTTACAGTTTTAATAATATAGATTACTTAAAAGAGTGATGAAGAGTTTTGAACATTTTTACATAGATTTTGTGAAGTAAAATTCAGCCTGAGTAGTATACATGTGCTTAGTAGCATTGTATGATATAATAATTGTTTATTGAAATGTATGAGTATGGAAGTCATAATATTGTTTCCTCTGACAATAATACTAACTTTTCTTACGAAATCACCGACCCATTTCTTAATCACACATGAGAACAAATTCTTTCTCTTCTTATTCACTGAACGAAGTATTATTGCAAATATACTTTTTTTAAGTTCTGGAAAACTTATAACAAACAAACCATTTGTAAAATTATATTTTTAGCTACACTGTGAAGTTGCAATTATACGTTTTTACACATCGCATAATTAGAAAAAATACTTAAAAAAATGATTTATACACGTGATTATGATAAAATATAATACGAAGACGTCAAATGTTCTAATCTGCAATGACGTTCAAAATGAATGACAACTGATAGGTTCTTTTCGTTCTGCAATCGTGTTATTTGATGCGATTCATACGGAGCAAAATTGGCTGCGTTAGTTACGAGATTAATTCTGAGCAGCGAGTTGTAGCGCACGATCCCAGTCTCAGTGGTTCGCGAACAACCCTCCCCTCTAAAACAAGAGCGCGTCTCACCTCTGCAGAGCGCCAACGCATCGCCGAGCAGGCAGACAGGCAGGCAAGCGGCGGCGACACTCGCGCTAACGCAGCGTCGCGCACGCAGATCCACACACACACTGCTGCGCCGCGTCTTCCCTCTTCCTATCGCGCCTTATCACTTCCCGTATCAACAAAGGAGGAATTCACGTGGGTCCGGGCGGCCGGGAGAGTGGAAGATAGAGTTGCCGGGGGGAGTGGGGAGACGGCGGAGGACGCACACAAACGAAATTGGATTGGCAAAGCAGCTGCTGCGCGGCGCACGGCGCGCCCTTCGGCGGGAGGTCGCCCGCTCCAGCCCCAGCGCAGGCGGCGTCACCGGATGGAACACGCGGCGCCTCGCCTCCCCACGGGAGGGAGCAAGAGGCGGGCAAACACTTTTGTCCCCGGCTATGCAACCTAAATCAAAATATTGGCGGTAACATGTCAAAAATTGGGGCACAAAGTGAAAGTCTCACATTAATAACGAATAAAAATACAATATTTATATTCCAGTAAAACAAAATGTAATGCATTTTTTGTTCATTTCCTTTATTGAAAATATCCCCACCATCAAATCGCTTTCAGAAAAATTATCATTAAAAAAATCTATAATCCGAAGACGAATACGTAAATTTGACCATAGACAAAGCGGGGTTAAAAAATCGAAAAGTAATATTGTCATTTGTAACTTCAATTTTCAATCAATATTATTTCCTTCATATTCGTATTATTGTAACTAAGAAAATTATTGGAGCTACAATAGCACATGCTTTCTCTCATTATTTTTTACTTCTGTAATTTTTGAAAATTGAGAAAGTTCGACGAAAATGAGACCTGACCTTGTCTAAACGTAAACATTACTTTACTCTAACGAAGGAAAAAGTAAGGGGAAAAAATGGTTCCTTTTGTGAGAATTGAACAAAATTAATTTGCACTATTTTCAAGCGGAAATTGCACGAAAACCAGTTTTTTTTAAAGAATGTTACATGACCAGTTTTAAATATATGAATTTTTAGAACAGAGTTTATTTAAGAAAAATGTCTATCATCAGTATTGTACTTTTCCAACGATTTTTTGAAGTTTTCAAAACTACCGTCAGTTTGCGTAAAAATGGGACCAGCAACAACTTTTTACGGTCTTTTATACATATGGGACGAAAATTTAAAGATTATTCAAGAGCAGAGACGCAGAAAATTGTTTTAGATGTTGAGCAACTAATCACAATGTGTTAAATCCAAAAGAGCTTGGTGCAAGAAAATGTAAACTCCAGCTCCTCATCTTGTCGTGCCACTTCGTTTAAATCGGAGTATAGTTTCCAAACAATCGCGTCATGCAAAATTTCTGTCTCCGAAGTGAACTTCGTTTACGTTTTGTTTCAGCTTATCGCAGCATTTTGCAACCGAATGGAAAAACCTTCGCAAAATATAATGGTTCTAGGTGTTGCTCACTAATTATTCTTCTGTGTTTTTTGGGATATACTGTAGCAATGCCGCGCAGTATCAGGTACAAAGAACGCTATTGCCGTCAAATTATGTATCATAACAAAGTAAAATTGGAAGGAAATATCAAACCAAAATGCTACCTTGTAATCTGACTCTGTAAAAAGATAAACATTTTACAATTACTCACGAAATACCAACTGAAATTATTGGAAAAATTAATTGCATTTTCTCCGCTGAGATGGGAAAGAGTTCGCACTTCTGCTCGCGAGGCGACTCTCTGCCAGCCATCCGCGCCTTGTCAACTTACGAATTGGATTGAGACGGAAGAAAAGGCGAGATGAAAGCGAAACGACTGCTATCCGTCGATGCTTTGAGTAAATAAGTAATACATCTAATTACAGCGGTTCCAGCCATAACCATCTGCCAAATACTGTTTTTTATTTGTTTTCATTTGGATAGGACAATACAAAGATCAATGTTTAATACACTACATTTGTCATAATTGTTTATATCTACTTATAATTACCTTAAAATAATCTTACTAATAATCTTACTAATAATCTTACTAATAATCTTACTAATAATCTTAAAATACAACTTACATTACTACTTGGGTGGTAGAGGTATCTTTATACAATATCTCTACTTTGGTTCGAGATCTGAGAATTTATTTAGGAATGCATGGAAAGAAAATTTATTCTTGATGCGGATTCTGTGTATTTGATTTTGGCAGAGTCTTAGTGGGGTTAGGTTGGGTATATTTGGGATGATCTGGAGGAAGTAGGTGGATACAAAAATGATATGGTTGGTTATCGGTTCTAGCTGGAATTCTTTATGGAATTAAGCATTGGAGATGTACCATGGGGCATTCGTGATGGTGCGGAGGATCTGATTTTGTATTACTTGGAGTCTATTTGTATTAGATTTGGCTGCGCTGATCGAGACTGGGCATGCATATAATAGTAGTGGTCGTATGATAGTTTTATACAGCAATACGGCAGTATCGTATAATAGTGTAACTAAAACCAATAATAAATAAATCAGCTAGTGTAGTTTTATTATCTGCCAAATAACCGTCATCATTCATGAAGGGCAGTAATCTGCAATCCGCGGGAGCGGAGGAAGGTTAATGTTATGTATTGAAAGATTTTCGAATTTTCAAAAACCCAAGGTGACATACTGTAATTGAATGACAAATATAATCTTTATCCGATGGCGCTTTTGATGTGATTATGTGAAATTTTCGCCTTTCACAAATATTATTTTCTCGGTGCGTCTGAAGATACAAGCTTTGCGTATTGTACTTATTTATTTTTTTCACATGTTACTTACTTGATTCCATTGGCTCTATGAACAATAGGAAAACGTTTGTAAATTTGTAAAATTGACAATAATATAATGTATATTACAAAAATTACAATAATATTATTATATATTACGTTTATTGCAATAATTTACAATAATTTGTAATACGCAACATAATAAATGGTTCTTCCAACCCCAATAGCGTCGGGCATAGACAGTACCTTGCGACCCGAGCATATTGGTGATTGGGAGGTCGCGGGATCGATTCCGCTAAGGGCCGGAAATTTGCGTGATGCGTTTAGGTCGGTGAGCTTGTGGTGCCTGCGGGAATCGGGTTCCAAGAGCGATGGCCTATATCCGATGCTCTCATCAGTGGTTTCCGCGGTTGCCCAGATCGCCTCCAGGCGAATGCCGGCGAACCATCCCGATTCTCCTTTCCCCATCCTGTCACCATTCTTTATTATTAGGGTGGAGCGATGTTCACTCACTGTCCAACGACTCCCCCCGCTGATCTAAATAAAATTTCCGTCTAGTGTTGGAGATAGGACAAAGCAGGACTTACTGTTGAGTGATACAAAAAAAGGCATACGTTTATATGTCCCTCCCCGACATGAACACAATTAATGCACGTGTCTCATTTATGTCACCCATTGAAATCAAGGAAATTTGAAAAGTAGATAATGGAATGTTTATTGATCCACTTTCGTGGAGTATTGGGTCTACTTGTAGCTAGCAGATGTCACATGTACGAACAGAGGATATGTAAGTATTCATTACAAACTATAGTATGTAAAAATATGAAAATGCTGTTTTTGTCACGTCATCATTGATTGATAACTGGGTTTTAAATTTGTTGAATGCATCCCTAAGTAAATTGACATTTTGCACCTTGGTTAAAATGTGAGTTTATTTGCAAATTCCTACACTATTTATTCTCGTACACAGTCTCCCAAACCTGCGCTATTGACACAGGGTGTCACACAGAAATATTTATAACCACTTTATGTGTAACACAAGACAAGAAATTTGAACTTCTTTAATGTGTATAGGTTCTCCCTAAGAATTATTGATTTTGCCGAAAGCCCCATGCCTCGTACCCGGATTAATGTATTCTAACGGCTAATGACAGCTCCGACAATGAACCAAACTAATATTTTCATTACAACCTTTTGTTAATTTTTTAGAAGAACATTGCACAAGTTTTTAACACCTTTTACATCCACACACAGCTATTCTTTATACTTATCAACAACAATAGCTAAAAGCAAACCGCAATGGTTTTTATTATTATCTTGTCAATGAAGTGCTCACGTTTTTATAATTAATTTATTTACTAATGGAAACAACTCTTACATTTACCACGTCTGCAACAGGAGGATAGGAAGAGTACGTCGTTTCAGCTGCATCTCCTCGACAAGACTCCCAGCTTCCCAGCGGTTTCGATCCTCATTTCCCGTCCCTCTGCTCACTCCATAAAAATAGGATTCCTAACGGGCCATCAACCCTCGACTGCGAAGAAGCGATCGAAACACGCAAGTTTAATCTGGGCACTTTCATCCACATCAGACCATTTTCTGACAAATAACGTTGACATTGCTAAAGTAGAGATTCCACAAAAACATATTCGGCCGTATTCATAGTTATTTTTAGTCCGAACTAACATAGGCGGAAGACGATCAGCCGTTAGTCCAGTTTAAACGTTAGTGCGTACCAGGGCATGGTTTAACGTTGACTAACCTCAACTCAATTTAATTGTATATTGTGAACTGTGTGCGCGTGTTATTAGTGAGAGGTGGTTGGTGATTTTGATGTGCGTGATGCTAACGTAGTGCGTGAGGTGCTAAATGTGAAATCTTTTGGAAGGAGAAGGAAACTGTACCGTCAGAGGATTGTGATCATGAATAAATATGATTGATTCAAAAATTGTGTGCAAATAAATATTTGCTGTCTGTACCGTCTCTAAAGGAAAAGCTCTCCACGCCTTTTCTTCTTGTCAAGGGTAACAAAATGTATTTTTACAAGTTGTCTGGATGGAAGTGTACTCATTTCTGCGAATACCTTTCCGCGACAGCCGCAAGGGAAAACTTCTGACAAATGCACTTTCTAAAACAAAAAGAAATAGCAGAGGCTATTTGATGGTGGAAATGCAGAGTATTGGAAAGGAACCACGAAGGCGGCGCGAAGTATCTGGCTGTTGGTAGCGCCGCGCCGCGCCTCGCTATCCTGCGAGCAGAAGGGCTACGTGAGGCCCCGCACAGAGCGGCAAGTGCAGATCCCAGAGGCGCGCAGCCGGGAGGGGCTGGCTGGGCGGCCCTTTGTTCCTCTCGCCGGCCAAGCGGCGGGGGCGGGGCAGCAGAGACCCGCGTCAATCCCAGAGCCCCTGGGGCACGCCCTCTCCCCGCCCTGTCCCCAACTTTCACCCGCCCAGCTCCCACCCTGGCCCTATTCCCACTCTGTACCCGCCTTGCCCCCGGCCCAGCCCATCCCTTCCTACCGCCTGCCCCCGCCATATTCCCCCACCCTGCCCCCACCCTGTCCTCCCCTACGTTCCACCCAGCCCCACATCGCTCCCGCCATGTCTCGCTGCCCCGCATTTCCCCCACCTCTGCCTCAATCATGCCTGTCAAGCCCCACCACCAGCTCTCAATCTCCCCGCTATGCCACAGCCCTGCCCCCACCCCTGTCCTCCATGCGACCACCCACCCATCCTGCCTCCCCCGCCATCTCCCTGCCTTACCCCCACCTGCCCCAATCTTCCACCCGCCTGCTCAACCCATCGCCCACCTAGCCTCCACTCAGCCCTATCTTCCTGTCCCTCCCTCCCCCGCATTGCTCGCCCCCCGCCATCCAGCCTCCATCCTGCTCCCCGCCATATTCCTCCCATCTCCCTGCCCTTACCCCACCTGCCCCCATCCTTCCACGCCCCTGCCCACCCCATCCCCACCTAGCCCTCACTCAGCCCTTTCCTGTCCCCTCCTCCCCGCTAATTTGCTCGCCCTGCCCCACCCAAGCCTCCATCCTGCCCCCTGTCCCAACAGATCCACCGCCTCCTCCACCCAGCTCCCATCCTACCCCCGCCCCTTCCTCCACCCGCCCCCATCCTGCCCTCGCCATTCTCCCGCCCTGCTCACGCTGCCCCTTCGGCGCTCACCGCGGCCGAGCGGATTCGTTCGTCCTCAGGATTCGGGAGACCTCGGCCTCGACATGGCGGCCTGCTGAGGCCAGCGCCTTGCCCATGCACTCGCCCGCCGGCCGGCGTCCTCACTCGGTGTGCACGACTCATCAGAGGGTGTAATGCTCTCCGCAAAGATAGAACCGGGTCTTCTTTCTCTAGCGGTTTATTTGCACTCCACTCTAAGTACTTCGTCACACGAAAGTGTTGAACTGACGGCCGAATAAGATGCTAAATTCCAGGCAATTAGAGGTTAGAGATGAAGTAGAATATGAATCGCAAAGCAGGGAGGTGGTTTGCTAGCGACTGAATCACAACAGAATCGTGGCAGAGAATGAAGTCGTTTCATTTTTTGCAAAGCAAATACGAACTGTTTGCGTTCAACATCCATATGCAGATAATGTTTATTTTCAATGAATAGGAATGATGTTTACTTCAAGTTCGTAACAAGCGTGACATGTGCACGTTTAACTGTACACTAGACGCGTAAGGTCAAAAAGTATATACATAAAAATATGTTATATTACCACTTTTATGACCATCTACTGAGATACTTTTATGACGATGAGAAACCACTACAGGAAAAAGTTATTGAAATACATATAATATATACAAATATCCACATTACTATATTTCAAATTAATATTTCAGCAGCAATGAAATGAACATCGCACTTTATTGAACAATAGTCAAATAAAATATCAGCTTTGTACATGTCACTAGCATGTACCTATGTGGGCGAGTGCATGCACTAGCAAGTATTACATTGTTTCAAAGTGTATGGGTGCCTATAAAAATATTTTTTGTTGAGCACAACCACACGTACACGGTAAAATTTTACCTCATCCGGCTCGCCTCCCTTGACCAATAACTCAGCATTTAAACATTTTGCAGGAGTAACGCCGGCAATAATAACTATTAAAAAGATGAAAAGGACATGAAGTTCAGCAAAAAAAGATGTGAAAACATCAAGAAAGGCACAGGAAATATCTTTACAGCTATTAATCTAGTAACAGAACATCATCGAAGGAAAGAAAATGTGGACGAATACGTAAAACATTAGTAGACACGAGAAAGTTGAAAAATGAGGATGAGGAAGAAACGAAGTGGCTCAGGCCTAACCATTAGCGAGACCCCACGTCCGGGAACGCGACCCGGAATTTGAAGTGGTGCAGGATGGCGTTGGACAGGCGACGAGGACGAGAGTGGCGCTCCAGGGCCACCCCCGGCCCCGCCTCCGTCGGCCCCCGCGCCGCGCCCCTTCTGCCCAAAGGACCCTTCCCCAGCGCCAGTCCTTTCGTTTATGAATAAAACACTGCCAACATCGGTGCAGGCGCTTCCGAGCAATCTCAATGCTCATTAGCAGAACGGAAACTCCCAAGACGCAACGAAACGTAATGAAACACTGAGGATAATCTACGTCTTTGGGTAGTATTCAAGTCTACCCACAGTGATGAATATTGAAATGGTTGTTCATTTCCTTTTAGCTAAGTGACTAGCCAATTTCATGGAGAAACTTTGAAGATATAAACACAATAACGGCAGAATATAGAAATGATTTTTCCTTGAGCCAAATAATTTGAGTTTACCGCTTCTGGTGAGAGAGCAGTTATATCAATTATCATCCTTGTTTAGGTTCGCGTATTCCACAACGTAGTTTAGGAAAGGCTATGTAAGTGAAGCTGCACGAACAAGCTCTAATTTTTGCCATTTTTGTAATTTTTGAAAAAACAAAAGAATAAAGAAATATATCGCTTATATCATGCTGTAGAGTGCATTTAGCACTTTACCTAGCAAACGTTTAAAAAAATAATAAACGTTTTTGGGACAATCTTATTTTGTAATTTTTTAAAATTGCAAATATGGCAAGCAATATTGCGCGAAAACGACAGTTTCAAAAACTGCACATGACCTTAATGAAAAAAGTAATTATAGACACCAAATTTCATTCGATGGAAAAATCTCGATCTTCAATTTTGTAGTTGCAGGAAAACTCCGAAAAAATGTAAAGTTTTGCAATTTTCGAAAATTCAGAGTTAATCGTGAAAATCGGACCAATGCCACCTTTCGTACCTAAGTGTATTTTACTCTATTTTTACTTTTATTTTTTAGGAAAAAAACGTGGGGCCGTTGAGAAAATTTTGAAAATGTCCGGAGGGCTTTATGTAAGGTACTCCTAAATTTTGAAGCAAGGGTTCCAAAATTGCAGCGCCTCGAGTTGAGCCAGATGGATCGGGAAATATCCAGTTTGAAAAAAAAAATTCTACGTATGGTTTATGCGCTAGTGGTGTTCACAGAGGGACAGACGGACGGAAAGATGGACGGACGGACGTTTTGAAAACAATTACTTTTAGGGTATCAAGGGACCCCAAAACATTTCCGTAGAAATATCGAAATCGATTTTCCGCAACATTACTCGATACTACGTCTACGTCTCTATACTACGTCTATGTCTTTACACTACGTATACGAGAAAGTAAAAACAGAATTGCCCTTACACAACGCAACGCGCGAATAACAATTATTTAAGGTTGGGTGACCCTGGTTCGTTCGTGTTGCCTGGCGTCAACGTTAGCAGTGACGCACTTCGAGATTTCACCAGTACGTACAGAATAATATTTGTACACTTATCTGTAAAAATCAACCCTTTTGCATTGTTTTCTAATTTTTATTTTCCGCGAGTTCCTGTGTATAAAACTAAACCATTGATCTCTCACATGACCGGATACTGCATACGTGTCTTTCAATTTTTGCGCGCATGGGATACCAGTATAGAATAGCATTGTTAGATATAGTTTGTAACTGCGATTCTGATAATAGGATTTCTGTTGATAAATAATATTAATTCTTCTCCCAATTATTATTATTATTATTATTATTATTATTATTATTATTATTATTATTATTATTATTATTATTATTATTATTTTACTATTATATTATATACGCGTACCTCCCATTTCGTCTCCGTAACATTTAAGTGATTTAACTTTGAATTAAAAAAGCTAAGTGGGATGAAATTAGTAGAGGTTTGCATTAAAACCTTGTCCACGCCGTGTTGCCTGGCAGGAGCAGGGTTGAGAGGAAGCGACAAAGCGTTGTGGGAAGAGCGACAGGGGGAGGACAGAGCGCGAGCGAAAAGCGCGGGCAGCAAGCTGCTGCTGAGGGCTGCGGCGCTCGCGATGCGCAGTAGCGAGAATTAGCGTCACCGCCAGTTCAACACGTTCGCGGTAGCTGCAGGCGACGGCGGGTTGCTGGCGTAACAGCGCAATGCGAAGCGGCGAAACACATCCGCATTCGACGAAAACTGCGGAAATATTACCCACAGTGAACACAAGCAAGCTCTTGGAGATCACTGAATGAATTCATTATAAGAGGAGGGCAAAGTAAATATAAATTATGATAATAATAATAATAGTAATTATAATAATAATAATTATAATAATAATAATAAAAATAATAATAATTATAATAATAATAAAAATAATAATAATAACAATAATAATAAAAATAATAATAATAACAATAATAATAAAAATAATAATAATAATAATAATAATAATAATAATAATAATAATAATAATAGTAGTAGTAGTAGTAGTAATGTTAATAATAATGAGTCGATAAGTCACATTTAAACGTTTCGTTGTTTCCAAACAAATACCAAATATATTTGTCGCACGAGAGAATTCTGGTAGATGCTGTACTACAGCAATATTGTCATTATTCTCTTCCTCTTTTATTGAAGCATCTGGATATAACTTTTTGATATGAAATCGAATTAAAATAAACTCGAGGCCAGACAGAGCTCGTAAGATATTTACCTGATGTGTGTTGAACCATTTGATTGACGTGTAAAATGAGCTCGTATATTTGGTCAAATACTTCGAAATACCATAGTTCACGTTACTCATCTTTAATGCGGTGTATAAATACAGCTCTGAAAGCAAGGATATACTGTTGAAATACAAAAAACCAAAAAATGATTTTTTTTAATAAAAACATTGCTTACCTTTTGCGGTGTTTATTGCTGTTGCGATTTTTTTACCATTTCAACTGATAAATGTCTAATGGCAAAAATAATAGTGCATTGTCAAATGGTATGTAGGTCGTTTATAAACACCCCTGAAGGTTTGATAATATTGACTGTTTTTAATTGATTGACGATTTTTAATAACACATGGTGAACTGAGAGGCTCAGGACAAATGTTGTCGGAATCTGAGATAATTGTCGTTTCAGATATTTGAATGCATTATTCTTCATGAGCATATTCCTCATTGTTTTCATTGGTGTTTTGACCTACCATCGTTGTGATCAAAATTTGGACTCTGAAAAGTTTCGTGTGGTTGTTACGAGCAAAAACCAAGAAAGTGAGACGGATTATTATCGATGGTTTGGACACAAGTGTTTCACGTGAGGATGATGAATTATCATGTTGTTTTAGAGTAGATTACTGCTAGAAGATTACAAATATCAATTTTATGTATTTTTTGGTTTTATTTAGGTAGTATGTGGGAAAACTCAGACTCAAAAACTGCAAAATCTAAAATGTATTCTTGGGACGAAAATACAACATCAAAGGTATCTGAAGATATTAGGTTTTATTTAAAAAATACTGTAAAAATCTTAATAGTATATCGAGATTGCTAGGGATTTCAATGCAAATGCATATTTTCCTCCTGTAGTCTGAAAGTATGGTCACTTGTATGTACATGAAGCAACCAATTTCCGTTCATTCAATCATGATTATATGATGCTCATTTGGCTTATTTTAACTATTTTCTAAATAAGCATTATATTTTTTGCAAATTATTCTGCATATATTGCCTGAAAACGATTATCGTTATAATTTAATTTAGTAAATTTAATTTATATTTTTGTAATGTTTTTTATAGACCGGTACGTGGTTCATTGTAGATAATATCAATTTCCTGACATTCTGCGAGAAAATCATGAGCGTTTCGAGTATTATGTGCCGTGGAATGCGTCTTGAAAATCGCCAACGCTGATGAACTAACATATGACCCAACTAACTTATGAAATCCCAAAGTCACAGAGCGGGTTTGTCCTACTAATGTGAGAGAATTTGTTATAATAATTTTAAAATTAATCGTATAATTACAGTTCACCCGAAGAAAAACGTTAAAGTTAAAATGGAAAACTTTGTGTAAAGTAAAAAAATATGGTACACTTATTTGATATATGTATTTAAGAATAATAGTGATCACATTTCCCTTAAAGCAACCTAAAATTAATTAAATGACATATTTTGGTGCATATTTTCGTAGTTTTTATCAAAACACGTACATATTTTATCGTTTTTTTTTGTGTATGTAAATCCTACCCCAAGTGATTTTCCTATTCCAAGTGATTGTTGAGGGGGTCAAAACATGAATATATAAAAATGGTTCCCTTTTTGTGGTCATGTCAAAAAAAGTTGCAGTGTAGAAACACTTTTGATCATATATTTTAAAATTAATTAAGTGTCATATTTTAGTGCATTTCTAGAACAAGGGGATATATGTAGTGTGATGAAGATTTTTGTTCAATATAAAAGCGTACAAAGATGTTCCGGAATGTATATTTTCCCTCTCAATTGGTGGAGGTGATAAAACAAATTGCAAAACAATTCATTTTTCAAGAATTTACTGATGACTTTTTATCATTGAATTTATCGGATGAGATGAATGAAGTCCGTTGTTACAAAAGATGGAGAAGGCAACTCTATTCCTTGACGGAAGATATGATGAATAGTCACTGAAAAAAAACCTTCACAGTGATATTCAAGGAAGAACTTAATAAGGAAATTACTTTCAGGAAAGTAATCTTTTCTAAAATTGGGACAGGTAGACCATATCCATCTTTAAAGCTGTATCCCAGAGGAGGGAAAATACAAAGTAACAGCTAAGTATAGAAATCTGCGGGAGATGAAAGAGCTTATTCCACCTGCCCACTTAAAAAACAATTCTCATGTTCTACAAATGAAGGCCCAAGACGAAAAGAGAGAGAACCAGCTGCATCAGTCCTAACCCATTAAGAATCTTCATGAAGGCTAACATTATTTAAAGAGTTTATGATGAGTGATTTGTTGAACATTTTCAAATTATTTACAATTATTATAGATTTTTTGTCTCAGTAAATATTCCATTTTGTACATGATTATTTCTAATACAAATTAAATAATTTTATTTCATTATTTTCTCTGCATATATATATATATATATATATATATATATATATATATATATATATATATAGAGAGAGAGAGAGAGGGAGAGAGAGAGAGAGAGAGAGAGAGAGAGAGAGAGAGAGAGAGAGATATTCACTTTTTTGTCAGAGAAAGCTCCACTAATTTCCTTCATTTTGAGACATGGTACAAAATTGTTTTGGTTCAGAGCCCTCAATTATTTATTCTGCGGAGGCACCTACTTTGAAAATATGCATTTTATTATTGATGATTAACTCCACACAAAATGATCTGTTTTATTTTTGGACAGAATAACGAAGCCTGAGTTTCTTCTTTCCGTGTACTGTAGAATACTCATAATCAGTGAATAGTTGAAGTACTTCGTTATATTGTAGGGAGTGGGCAATGTACGTGTTGAACGATAATTTACTTAGGGTACTACTGCCTCCGACCACTGAGGAGAACCGTTGCCAAAAGCAGATCTCATTTCCCAAGGTGTTGATCTCGGCCGGGTGGAGGGGCGAAAACAAAGTGCACAGGAGGTGCACTCGCGCATTTTGCCGCCGTTACTCACCGAGGGGAAGCGCGAAGGCGGGAGGGGGGGGGCGAGGGAGGCGAAGCCACGGGCGAGCGTAGGGACTCCGATGCAAAGCCTTGAGGCAGGGGCTGCTTGCGGCACGGCCTCAGAGGCGGTGAAAGAAACGCTTTCTTTCTTATGACGCAGTTCTCACAATGGTAAATCTTCTACTCGAACCACGAGCTACGTAATTTAGGAAAGGTCCCTTGGTTTCCAAGTCACACGAGATCTCGGTTAAGTGGTGCCTTTGATCAACGAAAGCCTTAAAACGCCTTATCCGCCACCGCCACTGCCACCGCCACCGCTGACGCCAACTCATTTCCCCTGCCGCCGCCACCGCCACCGCCACCGCAGCCTTTCGTCTGTCGAGTTCTTTTTTGGTGGGCAACGCGTCCCTCCTCTTACTGATTAGGCTGATCAGCGCCACCTTCAACTGGTTCATCCCGAGTCCGTGCCTGCTACGAGGCGCTTTTTTATTTATTTCAAGGCGAAAAGCTTCAAAGGCAAAAAGATCTAGATTCGCCATTGGAACGGAGAACGACAGGGTGAGGGCGAGACTGAGTGCCAGGGTGAGAGAGGGAGCAAGGTAGAGGGCGAGTACGAGGGAGAGTGAGGAAGAGGTCCAGAGAGAGGGAGAGGGAGAGGGCGAGAGAGAGGGAGAGAGCGAGGGCGAGGGCGAGGGCGAGGGCGAGGGCGAGGGCGAGGGCGAGGGCGAGGGCGAGGGCGAAACACAGTGTGCCACCGCGAGGGGAGGAAGAGGACAGAGCGAGGTGGAGGAACGAGGGCGAGTGGCGAGGCGCTTCGGGCCAATTACTCGCACAGCCGGAGCCGGGCGGCGACAGAGGCCTGGGCGCGACTCCTGCCACCCTGCGTAGCTCAGGCCTTTCCAGCGGGGCAAACGGCCCCATACGAGCACGGCCATAAGGAAGCCCGCCTATCTCTCTCGTCGCGTGAGATAGAAGAAGATACTCTTCAAGCGTAGGAAACTACAGTCTCGGCACAAAATCAAATGATTCTTGCACTGAAACACTTGTTTATTTGACCACTCCAATTCATATAAACTGTACACTTTATGTGTTAATGGAAATTAGTGATAGTGACAAATTATCTAATATTAAATATAAAACGTAATTTAATGGATATATTTTATATCCATTTCCTTCAAAGTAACGAAGTTCGAATGAAATTTGCCTATGACTGCTAGACATTTTGGTAGGCGCAGGTCAGGTTGTGACGCATTAAAAGGGACTTTAAGGGTTACCTGCCAAACTGAAGGGCGTTATGCGTTGCCTATCATTCAGAGACAATGTCACAAGTGCTGGTTATATGAATTTCTTAGCAGATATTGAATGGCAAGTAGTGATCATCTTCCACCTTTCTACGTGTTCTAGAAATTTGTAACATGTGTTCTGAGATATCTTGTATTTACACATTATTCTAAAAGACTGAACATGTTCGAATACGTGTATAAAAAAACTGTAAGAAGCTTTGGTGTCAACGTCCACTATTTAGATGGGATTACTGTTTTATTTCCCGTAATTTTCATTCGAGCAAATGCTGAGATAGTCTCTAATTTTGCATATCAAATTTATACGAAGATTTTCTCTCTCTCTCTCACACAGTTTTAACTGTTTAGCGTTAAATAATTAGGCTTTGGAGCACGGCGATATTTCACTCCAGGAAGGTAATTTAATCACATTGAAATGTGAGTCTAATTCATTTTACACCTTAAAACATGAGGATTAAAATATAAAACCTGCTCTTGGTTGAAGCGCTCTGTAAAAATTCCCCTCTGTTATTCACGCGACTTACTACTTCTAAAGGCGTAGAATATATACAACATTCCATGTTTTGAGAAGGGCTATTCAGGGCAAGTAACAACTTAATTAAAATTGGAAAAGATAAATACGATTCGTCTTATGTTGTAATCTCATGAATCGAATTTTGAGTTCATAAATAGAAATTGTATTCATTTCATAAATTATAATAAATCATAATAATAAATAATAAGATTTGTTATAGTTCTGTCCCCTTTTATAGTATTTTTTACTATAACGAACCTTGAACCTTATAGTTAAATATTTCGGCGTTAATTAGTACTAATTCACATGTAGAGTCTGTTTAATTAATGAGTACGTATCATTATCTGACGCTACAATTCTCTCTTAATGTAACATCAACATACATTTCATTCGCTTAAACATATAATTTTATCATTGCTTAAAATGAGTTTGTTTGAGTTGCATGATTTGAAAAATATTTCCGATTCACAAAGTGTACACGAAATTATTCATTCCATTACTGCATAAAGTGGAATAGAAATCAGCTGGCTCATAATGCCCTTTATGCTCATTCCACTCTAAAGGGATGTGAAGTATCACCAAGCGTTAGTTGACTTTCAGAATTATTAATTGAATGTGTACACTGGCTACAGACATTTATCGATGACCAAAGAAATGGAAAATACGTCAGAAATACCAAAATGGAAAATACTATTTTGGATGAATTAGAAAGCAATAATATGAGGAAAGGTAATAGAAAGAAATGCACTATAAAAATCCCTCTAAGATTTATCTTTGTTTCAAATGCCACCCGAAATGAAAAGAACCCGTCAAATACATTGTAATTTCACTCTAGCAATTTATTAGAAAGGTCTTTTCATGGGTGTAACACTCTTTAGTGCTGGGTACACAAGTGAGGTTTACTAAGGTGGTACACAAGAGGATTTACATATTTATAGTGTGTATTGCATGTCATATTGAGATATTAAACTAATAGTGCTACAACAGCACATAATGTCTCGCACTATTTCTATATTTGCAATTAATTTTAAGCCCAAACGATATGAAAACTGTTCTTTTATCAAAAAATATACATAACCTTTTTTAAAAAAGGTGATTTTTTGAAACAGACTTTGTTGTTTGGTGGGTGTCCTATTATCAATTAAGGCAAGAGTGTCCTATTATCAATTACGTAGTTTTGAAACGTTAACGTTTTGCAACTTTATACAATGCTAATAGTTCGCCGAAAATGAGACCAGCACCATATTTTTACCATCCCTTGATGCATACGAGGAGAAACTTTAAAGAAAAAAATGGTAGCGTTTTAGAGAAAAAAAAATAAAATTTGCCTATATTTCGTATAAAAGTAAGCGAAAACTACTAATATTATCGAACAATTGTACATGATCTTACTTCAAAATCTGTCTTTAAGGAACAGATTTCATAATGGAAAAATCTTTCTTCAATATTATAGAGCCCAAGAAGACGCCCGAAAATTATGCTTCTACATTTTTTTTTTTTTGAAAAATTGCACTTTTGCAATTTTTGAACAATTTGAGATTTTAAAGAACATGAAACCTGCACCATTCCGTTACTGTATCCAAGGACAACGTTAATGAAGAAAATTGAAGTCATTTTTGAGAAAAATTGTATGAGTACAACGTTTTCGATGCTTTTTGTAATGTAACATGAGAAAATAAACTAGCCGGTTGAAAGTCACGAAGCATCGACTACGTTCCGATCGATCACGGAATATTAATTTCGGATAAAATCAACTGAACTGTTTAGGCGCTAGAGTTAACCACAAACGGACAGAGACAGACAGCTACGGAGACGTTTTGCTGTATCGATTTTTCGGTATCAATCACCCACGAAAAATGAATTCTAGCTACACCACGATTTAGAGAAAGTAATTTACTATTCATAGGAACATGATTTATCCACTTTTCGGTTACCAGGGCCCAACAATAAGTCTTTCTACCGAAAATTTGCTGTTTTCCGGTGCACGATTAAATGTTTTTCTTTTCTTACGAAGTAAGTGCGAGAAAGCCAAAATATTTTGAGGGGAGGGGTAATAGAGGTAGAGTGTGCAACAAAAAGTATAGGAAGCTCAAACGCAGCCTGCTCAACGTTTACTGAGATTTACGCAGCCTGCTCAACGTTTACTGAACACACACTTGGAATTCCATCCACAATTCGGATTATTGTAGAACGCGAGCGCCGTGAAGTGTGGTTTTAGATTCAGCCCTGAACAATAACTTCTCCGAGAGGAGAAACCAGTAAACAAGGTGAGGCGTAGTGCACAAAAGAGCTCAAGGATCAAAGAGTGGCGCAGGTGCGCGGTTGTCGCCGGGAGGAGCGCGCGGAGGCGGAGGTTCGGCCAGCTCCAACATCCCTTTGGGGCGCCGCGCGTCAACCTAATCGGATTGCGGCGTCTCGGCGGCGGACGGCCGGCGCCGTGCGGCGCCGCTCGGCGGCCTTCCGTCCCTCGGCGCGGCGCACGCCCCGCCCCGCCCCCGGCGCCCTCGCCCCCGGCGCTCCGCCCCCGCTTTCCGCCTCTTGAGCCCGCTCACAGCGCCTCCGAGGCGGTTTATTGTCCCACAGAGCGCGTAACGTTCACAAAGAGCACTGAGCTCAGAATTCGCTGCCACCTGGACATGCCCACAACAAATTTCTTCGCGGCGTTTTGATCGCGTGCGCTGCCGTGCGGACATACATGGCAGAGGCGGAGCTTGCAAAAGATTTATTTTCTTCACTATCTGTTGTTCAAGAGATTAGATTTAAGCCGTGCTAACAGAGAAAAAGATCGGCACATACCTGAAACATATTTATTTGATTCCATTACAAAAACGTTAGGTAGATAAAACAGATATATAAATTACTTTTAACTCTACGAAACACTATTATTTTTACGCGCTGTTATAGATTTAGATGAATACATCACATTTGGTTAGCAGTTATAATGCACTATATATCGATCGTCAAGATCCATCCAATCCTTCTTTTTGTGTGTACTTTGCAGATTATTTCACATGTTCAGTGTTTATTTCACATAATATAGTATAAAAATCTAAAATATAAAGTTTGCAAGGAAATTAAAACCAAGTGGTGTTACAAAATAGTACAGACTTTCCCGTATTTTTTTGTAACGGTTATGTAATTTTATAATAATTAAATATCAAATTATGTACTACTTCTAAAATTTCAGCTCTCGTATGCAAATCTTTCTTCATCAAAGTGTTGAAATACATCATAATAAACGTATTGTCTAGTACCTTTTAAAACCTACTTAGAAAATGTACTTTTTGTTTAATATATTACCAATAATGTAAATAGGCCTGTTGAATGAATATAGTCAACAAATGACATTCAGCAGCATTCGTTGCCATAGCAACATTATAATTTGTTTAGGAGATCCTCTGAATCAATAGTTTAGTTTTCAATCCTGGAATTTTTCTATTGTAAAAACTGTAAACTTTTATTAAAAAACATGGGCATTTTGTCACTTTTGTCAAATTTTCAGTCCGTTAGTAGATTAACTGAAACTAGAATTCACGAGTATCACCAAAGAGCAAAACACGTTTTCTTATGGTCATTTCCGGAGGACATAGGAGCCGTAAACTATCGAGGCGTTTCTGAAAATGGGACATATTGAGAACATTTACTCAGAACAATTCCGAGATTTCGAGAAAGTTCATCTTATATCATTTGTTGCATTTGTGTTCAAAACTCGCATTAAATTGTAAAATACACTTATAATGTTAATATTAACGAAGGACCAGAAGGTCCTGCACAAGATGATTTCTCTCGAGTGCCATCACAGATAAAATGTGTGATCAAAAGTAACCGGACACATGGCTGAAAGCAGTTCGTGGGCCCTCCATCGGAACTACTGGAAATCAATAGCGTGTTAGCCCATTCTTAGCCTTGATGACATCTTCCACTCTCGCCGGCATACTTTTAATAAGGGGCTGGAAGGTTTCTTGGGGAATGGCAGACCATTCTTCACGGAGTGCTGCACTGAGGAATGGTATCGATGTAGGTCGGTGAGACCCGGCGCGAAGTCTGCGTTCCTAAACATTCCAGAGGTGTTCGATAGGATTCAAGTCAGGACTCTGTGCAGGCCAGTCTATTACAGGTTCGGGAAACCACTCCGCCACGGTTGGTTGGAGCCGGCCGTGCAGTATGAACTGGTGCTCGATCGTGTTAAAAGATGAGATCGCCATCCCCAAATTGCTCGTCGACAGTGTGAAGAAAGGTGTTTAAAACATCAACGTAGGCCTGTGCCGTGGTAGTGCCACACAAAACAACAAGGGGTGCAAGTCCCCTCCATGAAAAACACGACCACACATATAACACCATTTTTGGACGTGTCCGGATACTTGTGATCACATAGTGTAACACAATACTCGCCAAATGTCACAAGTTTTCGCTCACCATGACGTCACAAGGGGAAAACGGCAAGAAATTCGGGCGTCTGACACTCGGTACTCGTAACTCCACCAGTTGAGCCACGATTTCAAGGGTAAAACGTAAAATTAATATTCTGAGAAGCAGACACGTCGAAACAAGAAGTATTATGTAAAAAAGTGAGAATGAAACGTGAAGTTTACTTTTGAGTGGTGTAAATATAAGAACATTTTTTTATTGCTCCATCAAATTAAGCAAGTGAAAGAAACTAAAGTGCGGCTGGTAAATGGTATTTTAGAAAAAAAGAGACCTATTGATTCCTAAAGAATAGGTCACAGGAAACTGGTGGAAGCTGTTGGGAATAGTGCCCTTCCATACCGGACAGTCGCGAGATATCCCGGCGTGTTTCAGCGAGGTCGCTTAGAAACCTGTGATCAGAAACGTACGGGGCGACCTGCGAGTGTGCGCACTGCAGTGGCACGTGCGGTAATGGAGCGTCTGCTAAAGGGAGGCCAACGATGGACGCTACTCGAGTCAAACAGCGAATGTGGAATCGAGGAACGCACACTTGAGGGTCTTCCCGTGCGTTGCTGATGACAGGTTGCTACGCGTTCTCGCTGAAACTTTCCTGGCCATCTCGAGACTGTCCGGTAAGGAAGAACATTGTTCCCAACAGCTTCCTCCGATTTCCTGTGACATCCTAGGGCATTTCCTTCACGGAGAATGGCTGTCTTGATGAAGGAGCGTTGCGCAAGGGTTTTATTCATCTCGCACGGCGGTAGTCAGACATCTTATTTCACATTGCTCTCTGCGCTAATAGAGTCACTAAAAGAACTATCTGTTTTAGAAGACACACACTAATAGTGCATTTCTCTCACGCAACAAATAAATTGATGCAATCCGAAAATACTTGTTTTTGGAAAAAATTCGTGTCATCACTTCCGCCCCAACCCTTGTATAACTTTGCGAAACCAGATGTATCATTTGTAATAACCCTGTATTTAGGTTGCCATTGAATATCATTAATTTCCATTGGTTGTATTATAAAATGACAATAATTGTGTTTACAATAACATTTTGACAATGTCTTTTTCTATTTATGTTGGAAAGTTTGCTATCGAATTAAATTTAGTTCGTTAATTCATAAAGAATAATTGCACACTTTATGAACATGAATCGATGCAATTAAAATATTTAGGCCTGCATTACATGTTTTTCTCTTCGTCTTTTAGTTTAGTTTATATACTATTAAATAGGTTCAGCTCACGAGATACTCCTGTTTCAAGTGTAAATAGGTAAGTGAACGCAAGCGATAAATAGAGAGAGAAATTTTGTGAAGGCTGCTGCAGTTTGCTGCTGAGCAGTTTGGCAGCTTGCCCAGTGAGCATTCCTTTTCACAGGCAGTTGCCCTTCCTTACAGGCAAATGCACCTGGGCAGGTCTACTACGCAAGTAGCTCAGTTGGAGAGCGCTGTAAAGAAAATGAAAGTCCATGAGGCTGCAACGAGTGCTGTGAATCTGGGTATTATGGGTGAAACAAGGGGATAGAAAGTCGTAAAGACATACAGTCATTGGAGAATTTGCAATTTCAACCGTAACACAAAATTTCATATTATAATTAACATCGATGTTTTGTGTAACCGATATGTACAGCATTATAAAGCCCTTCAAACATTTTTTAGACTAACGTTGGTCTGATGGTCAATCAATTTTCGACACATAGGAACAAAGAAATTCCTCTTGGGCAGAAAAGAAACTTCTCATTTCGCATCCGACCACGTTTCGCGAAGGACCTCTTTCACCCTTCAAAGAAATGCACATCTTCATTTTCATATACCATTACACACTAATTCTCATTCCACACATTCTGAAGCACACCGTTCTCATTTTAAAGTTGTGAAAATTGATTTTGCAACTGAACGTTGCCCCTACAACTTATTTTTCATAAATGCAAACTTAAAATCTCCGAAAGGCTTCAGCCGAACGGGTAGCCAATAAATTTAAAAAACAACTATTCTTAAAAAAACGATTTTCTAGTAACTTTCGTGGGATAGTATCCATGAAGAGATTGGCTGAAGAATTTACAATATTGGAAAACCATTTAAAAAGCGGTGTAGAGAGCGGTGAGAACCACGCGAAACCATGAAAAAATAATATATGGCACATTAAGTGATACATTCCGATAGTAATTACGTTAAAGTGTAATACAACAACCTGCTCGTTAACCATAGCATTATGTGTTAACATTAGCACCAGTGTTCAATGTAATCACACAGTGCACAATGGTGCAGTTCTCGGAGTTATGCGCTTGGCTATAATCGAGTAGCAGTGTATAAATTGAGAGAATGTGAATAAGAAAAACAAAGACTCGCAGAAGAAATCGAATTTTGTAAAGACTTTTCAGACCAGTTTGTCGATATACTTGTAAGTTCACGGCTTACTTATTAGACAATTCCATTTGACGTTAATATTTTTATTAGTATTATTTTCTGTGTCATTCACTTACTATTCGACTTGCAAGCCACACGTACATTTCTTTTCAAAGAATACGAATGTACTTCTCCAAATTTGCATCTTTCTAATGACATTATTATGAAATATTATTTCGTAAAAATTTTATTTTTTCAAAAAACCGCCCCTACAAATCCATCCCGAATGCTTTGAGTTATTTTTTTTGCAACTCATTTTTAATAGCTGGTTTATTAGCTTGCGGCATACTCTTTGCCGTTGACGTGTCAGTCCCTCTGTGTTTCTGTTTGTAATTTTTTTTTCTCATTGCCTGTCTGATTTTGTTTGTCTCTTTATGTATATGGACGATTTTTCCTCATATAGCAAAATGAAAACACACATGTTCTACGACAGACCCGATGCAGCAACCCGTGGATTAAGGTCAGTACGGCTATCTCCATAATTGATTACGCCCTGGGGATCATCCCGCAGCCTACATTCCTGTGTTATGACGGAACGTCGCATTGACTGACAAGATCGTCTGGAGATGGATTCTACAATTTTATCTACCTATTCGACAAAATATATTGCATTCCTCCACATATTTGATACTCTACCATAACTAGTGCTGCTACAATAGCAAGCATGTTTTCGTAATATTTTCTAATGTTAAATACTAAGTACACACCACAAGTTTTTAGAGACATCAATTAACCTAAAAAATACGTAACAGGTCTGGGACGCGAATTTAGGTTTTTAAGCCTGGTATTTTTTTTATAACATCTGCTTTATTTGCAATTTGTTCTAGTACTTGAATATTCGGCAAATACAATTGTACATACATTATTGACATTTAAAGAAACCATCCAATTCCAGTTCTTTATAAAATTATTCTTAAAATAATTGTCCAAAACAGAGAAAAATGACAAAAACAAAAAACATCACTTTAAAATAGCAAACATACATACAGTAGTATAATAAACAAACAAAAAATAGAACAAACATTGCGACAAAAAATGAAAATGGTATCATCTACACTTGCAATTATTACAAATTTATTTATTTATATCTGTGGTCCAGATGAAGAGGATGTACTCTTTTCAGTATTGTCATTGTGCTGTTATCTAACATGTTTATGAACAGATGATTAATATGATTTCGAGTCTGTGTTGGTATTTGAGAGATTCGAGAGTAATTTCCTCTAACACTGGTGATATTGAGATCTTTATGTAGTGGTGTTTGATACAAACCAGGGGGATTGCTTAATAGAAAATATCATATACTTGTATAGAGCTTGTTTGCAGATAATATTTACGAAGATAATGGTGAAAACTATGTCTGAGTTTTGCTTTAATTACTACTACTGTGCCTCCATATGTTGGATCATTTATGCAATATACGACGTAGTTAGGTATATGCAGAAAGTTTCTTTCTGTAAAATGTAATTCGGACACTAGAAGTATGTAAATGTTTTCTTGATGTAGAAACACTTCTAACTCTCTACGATGTTAGAGTATTCTGTTGGCATTCAAGGAGCCACTTCGCAGTAAATTACTCATAGTTTCTTCATTATTGCAGTCATGTTATTAATTAGTTTGGAAATTTGTTCAGCTTGCTTAGCTAAGATGGACTCGAATCTTTTAAATGATTCTTGTAGTATGGATATCAGATTACTTTCATTCGTTGTATTTTGATTATTGATTAGCGAATAGTGGGTCAATTTTGCATACCTGAGCTGTCTACCGGATCATATAGTTTGATTACTTGCTGCTGAACTTGTATTGCTATCTTCAATTTTGCTTTGCGTAGAATTCCTACAGTATTGCCTTTCACCAGGATATTTGCTCTTACGAATTTTTTAACACATTTAACCAGCCTTTATAATTTTCTGGATGGTCACGGCTCCAAAGAGCACATGTAGCTGGTGTGTCTCTCGTTTTAGTAGATGTCCGACTATCGTGATTCTTTCCACATTTGACACAGCTGTAATGAAGCGTACAGTAATGAAACCTGTGCTCGCAGGAATGTCATCGCTTGCAATGTATTATTTCACATATTTTACGCAGTGGTTCAAAACGTATTTTTGCATGTAGTAAATATACGATGTTATAGATATTTTTGGTGTTGCTTTGAGGTTCTAAGTGTACAAAAAACCTTGATAGAAGTGCTTTTGTAAACCGATGCTTGATATTATGAATCTGTCTTACCTTTTGGCCTTGTGCTTATAATAGCTTCTTTAATTTCTGCTTCGTGTATTGATTGAATTGAATTGAATTGAATTTGCCTTATTTTACATGGCGAGACTAGGGCCATCAGGCCCGCTCTTCTGTCTGACCACGCAAATTTCGCTACGCTCCTTTCACCGACTAGCAGAGAAAGGAGGTATTTCGTGGGCGAGAAACAGGCGTTTGATAAGTGCATATTTTTTAACACTAGCCGAAAGGCTCTTTCTTGTTTAACTGAAATGTATAGTGCGTAATATTTTTCAGATTCAAATGTTTAACAAGTTTTCGATAAACATCCGGTGTTTGAGGTAAGATTTTGACAATGTTCATTGCTATTTTGGCTACATCTTGATAGGTTTTGATTACATTATATGAGAAGTCTTCATCTTTACTCACTTCTTTTAATTTATTTGATCATATCATATGTACCTCTAAATCTGGTATAAAAATTGTTCAATATTCGTTTTGTTCTTGTATGCTGTCTTTGGTTGTCCTATCATTGACATTCTCAGATTTCGAGGATACATATAAATTTTCATCACAAAAGAGATGCTCATACACATTTTTTGATGATAAGGAATCATTTTCATTGTAAATTTTCTTAGAGGGTTCTTTGGGATTGGATTGTCATCATTTCGTCTTTTTCGTCGTTGCAGTGGGACTGTTTTCCATGAGCTTCTCAGGTTTGAAGCCATTTCCTGCGTTGAAGATACGTGGCCGTTAGTTGCCGTAGCTTCTAATACGGTAGCTGAAATTTATTTTTCACACAGATTTTGCTGTATTTAGAATTGTTTATGTTGGTTCTGATGCACTAGTTGTTGTAAATGTTGTTTTAATTGTTGATTTTCTTCCAATAACACTTGATGCCATTGCTGAAGGTTCTGTGTTAGGTGACTGTATTCTAAAGTTGTCGATCAGTTCGTACTTTTAGTAACGAATACTTCACTGTTTTCTTGATTATTTGGTATTTCTCTTAATTGTGTGATTAATCCCTCGAAGAATACGTGGTCTGTTAACATTATTCACTTCACTATATTTGGGCGATATTGATATGCTATAGTTCTTGATACACAACTGTTCACAAGAGAATGCAGTCACCTTTGTTCACAAATAAATGCGGTCACCACTGTTTCACAAGAAAATTTGAGCGATAACGAGTTGAAAGCATTCTTGATTCACCAATGTTTACAAGTAAATGCCCTGCTTTCTGACCCCGGACCGGCACATTAGCCGCACTTGCGATAAGCGCGAGCGTTCGGATAACTAGCGGAGCTGCGGAGCACATCTGTTCGTGACCGCTGCTAAGGGAAGACTGGTAAATGGCGCCTTAACCGATTATGCCTCGAGACCATTTCTAAGTCTATGGTCAAAGTACTGGTGTACTTGGTTTGCTTTTACATTTCAGAATAAAATTAAACGAAAATTGGATGTTCTCCATTTTATAAGTATTCTTTCCTATTTTCAATAGAAAAATAGAGAAAAAGGGGGCGCTATTTTTGATAAAAATGGAAAATGTCGTTAAAACTTTATGTAAAGTATCTCCTAAAATTCAAATAACCGTTCAAAATTGCAGGGGCTGCTACATCTGCCAGATAAAATTTATTTATAGAGATAATTTTGAACTATATGCAAAGAATGACAAAACGTATCCTAATTCATTCAGAAGCACCTCAAGAAGAATTGTAGTATCAAAGCGACAAACAGAACGATATGTATTTGCCATTAAATAACATATTTGGCATTATTTACCAAATAGGGGAAAACACACATTCAACATTTCGATTATTCGGATCATGCAAACTCAATATAGTGAGATATCAGGAATTAATTATTATCATCTGGATTAATCTACTATCCTACCTATTTTCAGAAATCTGCGTCCTGTGTTTTCTGAACTGCATTAAACTGTACGGTAGAGGCAAAGTCAGGAAGCAACCAGGAAAAGGCGTCACTATTGGTTTGCCATCACTGTGCTAAAATCTTAATTTTAAGATTCCGGATTCCTGGAAAATGGAGGATCAATTGTCTTTCAAGAAAGACTTTACTACATACTAAGACTACCGTGTCTGAAGCTGTTCAGTAAAGGATAATAGTAAATAAAATAGTTATAGATTTTGGTAATGTAGCCATCGATAAAACAAGTAATTTATGACTACGGGATTTTTTGGGTATTAAATAATCAATATTAATTAGTCAATGAAATTATTTAAAAATCAAAAACAGCGCAAAATATTCAAAATGTAGTACATTTACATATTTTATATCACATTACCTTATTGTTAGCAAATTTTAATTGAATTTCTCTAGTGAGTGTACTAGTTTTAATGCTCGTTCTGACATTTCAAAATAATCGCTTCTTTTGGGAATTACTCGTGGTGTCTCTCCCCACAATAAATCTTCAATGACATTAATAAGAATAATAATTATAATAATAATAATAATAATAATAATAATAATATTTATTGAGTCACATTCGAAAACATTCTCCATTTTTACGACACAAATTAACCTAACAAGAACAAAATTGAAAGTATTACTACACTAAAAAATATTCAATAAAACTATCCCACTCCAATTGCAATACAGATATCACAAAATGCTCTTTTACTAATGATACTTATAATTATACTCATTTGAAGCCAAAATATTTTTAAATTTTACTTCCCAATACCGAGAATTCTAACCTACAATCGTGTTAACCCTACTTTTATTTACAATACTATCTTAAAAAACACATTTGCTCAACAAATATTACGCGCAATCCTACTTCTTAGCGAATACTTCCATACTGAATCTAAGTCCAACTAATTACTTAAAAAATACGGAAAACTGGAATAGGTAGACGACCAAGCCGAGAAATAACTCCTGATCTCGCCGTGATCCACCGCTCGGCGACGGATCAATTGCGAGTCAAATTTGATCCGAATCAGACAAGTTGATTCGTGTCAAGTGTGTGGAGAAACGTACAACGGGATCAAACTGAAGTTGATTCGGATCAACTGGGGATCATCATCTTGATTCCGGTTGGTGAAACCGGCCCCTAGAGTTGTGTAGTAGTAGAGTTGTGAGCTGTAGAAGGTGGTGTTCATGCTAGTTACAACGTTACATGTCTCCCTTACTTCCAGCCTGTCGGTCAAAAGAACTGCCCGCATTCCTTGCGGAGTTCAAGACTTTAGGAAGAAGCTAGATGGAATAAAAAGTGAAGAAAAGTGAAACGATGTAAATCTATACTTGTGATATCAATTGAGTATGCAATCGAAGATTTTATCAAAGTTAAATGCGGTGTAATAAGAAAGCTAAAAAAACTTAGAGAAAACGTCGTAGAATGAGAAATGAACGATGCCATATCTGCAATGCAAAAAAATACGCGTTAAATAAGGAGTTGGTGTTGTCTTCCCAAATATCACTGGACTATGTAATAATGAAGAAGAGAACATTTATAAAACTCAAGTGGCCAATTAGATTTTTTCATTTCATATCTTCAAGAAGCCTAGGTATAAATGCATCCCCTTTTACATTGATGCAGCAGAAATTGCCTAGTGCAAATGGTTGCAGGCGCAGGTCCCTCTCACTAAAGCAGCCATAGTAAGTAGCTAAACACGTACAAATACAATGACAATTCATGTGACGGTTTTTGATCATTCGTAAGAGTCCACTGGTGTGAATTATTCTCCATCACAAGAGTGAGTTGCCAAGTGCTCACGAGAAGCAGTGTTACTCAGGACAAATATTATGATTAATACAAATATATCGTGTTTTACAAACTATATTATATGTTTAAATAATTTACCAACAATTAAAATATATCATATTTTAAAACTCATATTCGTAGTCATTATTTCTTTTTGTCCTTGTGAATGACTATTTTATTTACAGCGTCGCGGTCAAAGCATCATTGAAAGTTGTAGTATTTCATCAATCCCTGGCGCCCTAATAGACGTTCTAAGAAAGTGAAATTACACTTCCAATCAGAGTTATATTATTCTTACAATTCTTTTCTGTAATCTAAAAGACTAGAAAATATAAAACTGGTTTTCCAGAATATTATCTCAGGATATATACTTTATATTATTTTTCGGGAATGAACATTCTCGATATATACACAACGCGCAATTTGAAGATTGACTGAATTTGAAAATATTTTGAATTCACAACATAATGTATTTAATATGTATTGTCTTCAAATAATTTAAACTGATGTAGTATTTGACGTCTAAATGAATTGAGAGCTCTAAAAATATTGATACAGTCAATAACAGTGAAATGCACATCATTCTTCTTTAATTGTAAGAACTTGAGTTTGCTTTATTTGGAGAACAGCAATGAAAACCATGTTCCCTTCGCTTGCTAATTCATTTGTTCTTCACATTTCTAGTACTCCTCGTTCTTTCTACCGTTTGTAGACTTAAGAGATAATTTTAGAAGGATGTCATACCAATTTTATCCAAACATATGTGAAATGTACGATTGATGTGCATACACAATTATGATCTTCCTACTGAAACGGTCATGCGTTATTTTGTAGTACATAATGCATGATCACACACATATTCCATAACAAATTGTAATTCGAATTGATTGACTTTTTTCTTTTTTTTTTTTTTTTTTTGCGTTGCAAGAAGTGCATCGTTGTAATAAAACTAATGTTCGATCGGCTAAATACGCAACGCGATCTATCAGGAAAATTTAAAAACTGTTAACGAACATTTTGAAAACAACCGAGCACATTGTAATGAAAATGAAATTCTAATTAAACAACTTTAATGTATTTTAATAAGAAATTATTAAAACAATTCGCGAATGATGTATTTTCAAAATTTGCGTATTATTTCAAAATTTACGTATGTTAATTATTTTAACTACCTATATCCCTATAGTTTCGCCTATTCGCGTTCTAAGCGATCGATACGAATAAGAGTTCTTTTTGTCTCTCAGTACCTGTCTGCCGCCTTCCTTCGGATCTAATCTTCTTGCAAGTCAGTATTCTCTTTGAAATTATGGTTATTAAACAGAATTTAAAAGAAAATCAATATATTATAAAACCTTAAAATATTTTTTCAATATAAGCAGAAAAATACTACTAAGCCTTCATTTATATCTCCCCTACCTTTGTGTTTAAATACTTCGAAGTGCCTCAGAATAAATGTTACAAATTTCGAAGGCATTTCTGAGGCGTAGGATAGTCTCATTCTTTCAATTAACATGTGGAAAATATCATGTAATGAAGTTACGTATGTGATATTAGCCCCTAGGATATGTAGGTGTTAAGCAGGTACACGAAATGTCTATGCGTCAGAACTTGAATCTGCCATGCGCCAGTGCACTATAAATTTTATGTCAGAAGCAAATGTCATGATTAATTTTGTTATCTGACATTTCCCACCACATGTTCATTAGCGAAAAGTGACCATCTTCGACATCCCTACATGACCTAGAAGTTGTTGACATTTATTCTGTGACATCTGTGTATACCAAAACTTCTAAGGCAAAAAAATTAAACATTTTTTCTCGCGTCGGTTCGTCGATCACAAAAAAATTGATCAGTAAACTTTCCAGAAGAGAAATAGTATTTCCAAACAGAAGTAAAATAAAAGCCATGACTTGAATTTCCGATGCCAAGTGGCGTAAACGTGCGCTGAGCGGCAAAAACCTCAGCCCACGTCTGTGCCTCGATGCCCAGACCGGTGGCTCTGCGGCACGCGACGAGATGCCGCCAGTTCAGCAAGCACACACCGAACCAAAATCGATGACAGCGCCAGCCCCCTCCCCCTGACCGTTCCCTGCCTCCCCCCTGCGGCAATAGCGCAGCGGCAACTACGGGGCTACAAATTTCCCGCAATGTTCGCGCTCCTGCTGGCGCCTTTGTCGCATTACGGACACCTGTTCCCGCCACAAAGCAAGCAAGGCGCAGCCCAGCCTCGGCTTGGACAGCCGCCTGACTACCGGAGAATTTCCGGTTTTTTCTTTCGGTAGTTATCCCTCTCGGAGTTGTGCAACATTTTAAGTGTGTTCACTTGCGGAAGGCAGTGTTTTATTGACATCGAAAAGCAAGCTTACATGTAACTGGATAAAAATGGGTGATTTGATAAGATAATCATCATTTTCCACTATTTAAATTGGTTCAACAGTAATTAAATAATGTTTTTGGAACTTAAAATCTATTTCATACCAAATAACAAAATGAACAATAGAGCTCTTGTATGAAACTTCAGAACTAACGACAGGTGAACCGGAATTTGCCTGGAAGAATTAAAACAACACTGTTATATTGTTAAAAATATAATACGCTCCTCATGAACAAGTTGCATCTCGACTTATAGTTGGGTGAAAAATGATTCTTGCCTGGAAGGAAGGTCACCGGAGATAGTAAATTATTAACATGTGACAGAGATATGAGCACTATTTACTGCGATACACAAACACATTGTATCATTCAGAATGACCTACGGCCACCATGTGTGCGAACACGGTCTGCCAAACTCCGCGGCATGGCATTGCACAGGCTCCTAAATCCTCTTAACTATCCTATGTAGCATGAAGAGGCACCCGCAGTTCCTCCAGAGTTTGCTGGAAGGGTAGACGCTGAGTTTCACGACTCAGAGCATTAAAACATTTTCTATTGGGGACAGGCCTGGCGATAGGTTCAGTGGCTGATCATAGCGCAGTTGGCTTCGGTGGCACTAATTTATTTCTTAGTAGGGCTTTAGAAGGCCTGCAACTATTATGGTCTTGGGTGATATTATGGTCTTGGAAAGTCTTGGGTGATATAATCTAATTAGAAGAGGATAACGACAACAAAGATGAGATGAATGATGTAGAAGAACTAGTGAAATGTGAGGCAGGGGAAGCTCTAAATCCTCGTGAAAGCTGGCCGAGACCTCCCTTTGAGCACCTCAAACTCCACATGGACTGGCGAAAATCGAATTCCGCCGCTACGGTAGAAGGCGCCCCCATTAGTGTTGGCATTTCCGTGCACATGCCGTAGGGATGACAATGTGTTTCAGTAGTAAAATACGCGTTAAAATTAGTTTTTGCGATTTCACATTGAATTGAACTGTGCGAGAAAATTGACTTAAATGTTTGTAAAGGAGATATCTCGTACGTGTTTTTCGTCGTTTCCCCGCAATCCATTGAGTAAATACTGAAACGGTCCCGTTAGCTTCTAGAAAGTAAATAGAGACTTAACCCACTCCTGACTCGGTTTGAATTTTTCCCAGAAGGAAACAATATTTCTACAGTTGGAACATACCTATCCATTATTGATCTACATATACAGATTCGAAGGAAACGGAGAGTGAGAATGGAAAATTAAAATAAAGAAATTTTACGAATTTCCAACAACAGAGCCAATAGCGGGTAGGGTCAAAAGACAAAGGTTTTTCAGAGCCCAGGCATTAGCAGAAAGTAACAACATACTTCTTAAAAACTTAGGTAGCAGCCGCTCATTAGTATGATCGATCACACGTCGGACCTTGATATCTTTTAAACTGTGAGATTGACAAACAAATTTTGTGGATTTCTAGCCCAGTTTTCTTCACCAACACAATTTACGCATATTCTAGTTCAATCGTTGCGGTATGTCACTGATCACTTCCACGCGAATGCCGGAGCACCTTTCTCGAATTCAGGGCCAAGGACCGCACGAGATCCTTCCTCGTCTCAACGGCCCCCATTTCCTAGGGCCGAATCATGGGCTAAGCACCCATCCTCTAATGTCCATCTCCCAATGCCCTAGAAAAAATTCTCCGGGTAGTGTTCCGGGGATATGCGAAGGCAGAATAATAAGTGCTGTTGAGTTATGAAAGAAGAACATCACGGTACACAGACGTTATTTTGTTGTTTAAAAAAATTTGGGCTGCAGTAAGGCGTTGGATTTTATTTCATTATTGCTACTCCAAGTATACTAAGATAAACAGTTTACAATTAACACAGGTATTAACAAAACTTTCCCTGCTAGTTTTAAATTCACAATTCAAATTCTTTCAAATTTTCTTGCCAAATGTGGAAACAATACAGTTGGAATGTAAAAATGTAATAATTGTGTAATAATTTCTAATCGTGTCTTCGTTATTACCATTGATTTCACCAGATGATTGCCGTAAACGTACTAATCTAACTTATCAAAATCCCGCCATCATCATTTGTTTTGTTTGTTTTTTTACCTTATAGCTACACATTGAACCGACTTTCGAGTACTTGTTTCTGGCTGGTCGCAATCAGAGTGATCGGTCGCACTGCATGCACACGAGAACGCGTCGGAATATCAATTGCCTTGATGATGATTAAGTGATCAGCATTTGTACATCATGTAGTGATTGCGTGAAACTACCTATTTGATTACGCACACCACGTTTATCTAATTCGAAATACTTTAATTCGTATGTTGTATGTGCACGTATTTTAGTGTTGTGTGGGCAATATAGTTATATGTGCGTAATATATTAAAGTATCGTTCTCCATATTCTCACGGCAGGAAGTCTTCACCAATGACACGAAGGGGGGATAATAGCAAAAATCTATAGCTGATTTGCTTTTGAAAACAGCTTTTATTATTATGGTGCGAATTTTTCTTATTAATTCTTGGCAACAATATTCATGTCATCTGTATTCAGAATTAAATTTGTGTATGGGTTAGGGTGGGGATGTCACAAATTCAGACATCGTGTACAAAATACACTTCTCCCCATGGTATGTCACACACAGTTTTTACATTTTTGTCATTAAATAAATAATTTTATTAAGAATACGGTTGGATAGAATTAGTAAGAGTAACTGAGGACAGCTTTCATTATGATTTTAACTTTGAGCATTGCAAACCTCTTTGATTTCACCAAAAGATGAAATCCTTAGAAAACATGCCCATTGCCAGGAACGTTACGAACACATGGATTGTACTAATCGTAAATAAATGATAAAGCCGTGACACGGGGCAGATTCAACTAGCTATTGCTTTTAAAATCAATGCTTAATGGTCAAGTGCTTCGACATACATTAAACGGACATTTAAAGCAATTCCTGGCATGCTAATACTTGAATTCCGTGAAGGCTCTCATTATTAGCGTTTCATAGAGTGAAATTTGCGTTATTTTCTATTTCTTATGGTATTGATCACATTATTGAACGAATAGCGGTGAAAAGTACCTAAACCTGGAGGCCTTCGATCTACCGCGAGACCCACGGCATTCAGCTCTGTACGGGGATGCTGCCAATCGGAAACGCACTAAAGTACTACTTCTTAACAGGCCCGGGGCAGAGCATGCTATCAGTTCATTGGTTCAGAGAACCTCTTGTGTATTTCAGTTCTAAATTATTTTATAGTGGTAGTAAAAATTATTTATCATTTTTCTTCTCGGTTGGAATCTTTACTAGAGAGCAAGACGATTTTTTTAAGCTGAGAATGCAACGCAGCACCGAGCGCGCAGAGCCCTCGCCAAATATCGCGCCGAGATTCGCATACTGCTACAACACGCAGTCGCTCGGGGATGCTCTTTTTTCCCGACGTTTGAAAACAAAAGGTTTCTTCCGTTATTTCTAACGTATGCACTTTTCGAAAATTCATAGAGTTCAACGAAAATCACCCTGCGTCATTTTTTAAGCTTCGTTTGTAATATATCCTCCCTTTAGTTTCGTAAGCTACATGTTTGGTTGTTATTTCGCGTATTCTTGCAACGCGCGTAGTGGCTGAATAAACACACTCCGATTGTCACTGTTCACAGATAGCAGGCGTCTTGTTGCAGCAAACCTCCAAACAAGCTGCTATATGGGACAGAAACGTTTTTTATATTCACGACAGGCTAAGAACTGTACTTTATAAATATACATTTTTTTTGTTATTTAAGATCGCATCAAGATCTAGGTCATTACCGCTATTGCATTTAACGTTTTGGTAACTGTGAAGATAACATGAAATGGTGATGATAGGGGGGTGAAAGGACGAACACAAATACAACCATGCCCGAGACGGGACTCAGACCCGTGAACCGGCACACTATACAATGTTCTTGTGTTATTTCTGAAATGACAGTTTTTGTTAAAAGGTTTAATTTAGTGTACTATTGTAGGAAAATATCTAATGTGGGTTTAAAAACTAATTTCGTGTAGTTTTGCTGAGGATTAGTTCTGATGTAGCGAGCCATAATTTATAATTTCTAAAATGTTGCCTACACTTGAAATATAAGCATGCAGGTGCCTATCCCGAGCCCCAAAATGTTTGTACTTTTGATCTTACATTTTTCGCCTTGTGAAACAAAAACGTGTTGGATTTTGATTGGTAATAGAAATCAGAAGTATTGGGTAATCTGTTGTAGAATGAATGACAGTACCCTCACAGGTAATATCGAGGTCCTCTGCAGACATGGCAAGAGAAGACGTTTGAGAAAAGCCAGCAGAGCATATAGGCCGGGAACCAGCGAGAAAAAAAACACCCGTGAAAGGCACTATGGCGAAATCCCGGGGTTGAGAGCCAGTGCTATACTTTTCAGGAAGACGTAGGAGAATGTAATATGGCCTTCCACCTCATGCAATCTTTTAAAACCGTCCAAATAGCTATGCCCTGCGGGAAAGGGTACCAAGGTGATTCATAACAATTTATTTAGTTCATTAACTAGTCGTAGTATGGAAGACATTCGCGCCATACCGCTACGGCATTGCAAAGAGTCCTCTTAATTATTTTTATTTAATAGGTAATTATTACACTTATAAATTAAATAACATGATACTTAGTGGCTAGACCAAAGGCCTTTAAGCCATCACGAAACCTACATCCTACCGTATTCTAACCTTTCGAATTCTGGCATTCACCCCAAATGATCTCTCCATCGCATGAAAGCCGCGAAAAAAACAGACCATAACGTACGGCTGAGGAAAAAAATCCTGAAGGGGGAAAAACCTGCCGTCAGAAGTCGAGTACATGCCAGACATTTTCTAAGCTATTTATTTATTGCCTGGCGAAAACGCATTGCCTCAAATCTTTGGCCTCCTCAGCACCTGAAATCAAATAGCATCACAGCAGATTGTCCGCACCAACACTTCTGCCTTAATTATGATAGTATTGTGTTTGAATGGGTCTTTAGATCATTATGTCGCTTTTTGGTGGACATGTTAAAATTAAATTATTGAAAATATTTGAATTTGCCTGTTCTGAAAATTAGGCTTAAGAAAATTCTGAAACAAATTCCATAGTGGTAGATGAATCCATTATTTTAAAAAAATGGGAGACCTAGCTTCCGTCCTATCCTCTACTATATAAAAGACAATGGATATAACAACTCAAATTCTCTTTAAAAAAACACTGGACAGTTCTATTAAAAGGAATAAAATTTCCATGCGTGTTTACACAATTCAAACATGCACACACTCGTCTTCCCTTCTCAACTGATGGGTCGCATTCGATCAGGAAGTCACGAATCGCTCCTAAGCAATATTATTCAATTATTTCATCTTTGAAAAGTATCTAAAGTTTTGTGCACAGTCTTAACGTCCTAGTCACAACGCATTGAATTACTGTGCACAAATAATCCTTTAAACTTCCTGATGTTCAAGAGTCGAAGGTGATTCGCCGTCACTCAGAAGCTAGATCCCGATTAGGCGTTTGCTGTAGTTAGCCGACCTTTCATGACCTTTCGGAAGATAATTATAGTCCCCTCACAAAGAACCGACCAGGAAAGTGACACCAGTTCGTCTGGAATCAACACTCGGCAAACTGCTTCTGGGACAAGCACCGGAATCCTCGACAGATCCACTCTCGCACTGCGCGATTTCATTTTGTGTGAAAAGCCACATTTTGTGAATGCTCCTTACCTGTGGGAACAGAATTGTTTTGGTAGTAGTAGGTTTAGTCGTTTGTTGTTCGTATTTTGTATGATTATTTTACAATTGATGTAAAGGTTTGGGAATGCAATTGTTATGTTGTTTTATATCGCTCATATCGTCATTTTAACACAGAACTGTCCCCCGCTGTCTTTGCTCAGTGCCTGAGAAACCGGACACGACTTCCGGTTCCAAGGCACGGGCCGTTCGTTAATTGTGATAAGCACTGAATAACTCCATTAGTTTAGAGATTGCCATTCCTGCATTGTCTGAGAGATGCAATGACCGTTATTTTTTGTGCTACGTTGGTTAGCCGTACGATTATAACAGTTATTATAAGCATATTTTTGCGACTTGTTTTTAACATATTTCGTTTTAAGCGTTGAATGCAATATTTCCGAATACTTCAGAAATTGTAGTTTTAGTTAGATCTCCGTGCTTAGGAACAAATGAGTATCAAGGTAGTTTAAGGTTCCGTCGGAGCAAGGTAAAGTCTTCGGCAATATTTAAAATGATTTAAATGAAAAATCCATTCACTCTAGCAGTTTATATTACTGCACAAAATATGAGTACGTCCATATACTACTATATACATCTATAAATTATAATTCATCGTCAGTGCGAATAGCAACAAAATCAATACAAGATAAAAATCGACTTTCAATTCCATTTTCAACAAATGGAGCTGTTAATTTCATGTTGTAATTTACGTCCGCCAAACCTGTTGATTTATGAACGCGCTCGTACTGTTTATTTGCGTTTGTAGTCCTACTCTACAAAACCCATTGAGTTGAAGGAGGACGTGGAGTAGTTTATCGTCCGTCCTCCTTTCCAACGAGTATCGCCACAATGGCTTTATCTGAAAATACACTTTCTTCTGCAAGGGAGCCGTTATGTTAACCCATTCAGCTGCAGGCGGTGGGGGCGGCGGCGGCGGCCGGGCAGTGGCGCGACCGCGGGCCCCGGGGACGGGCCGGCGTGGGCGGAATCCGCTCGCCCCCCGGGGAAGGGGGAAGGGGGAGAGGGGCAGAAGGGCGGCGGCGGCGCCCGCAGCTGCCACAGAGCCCCGGGGGCCGAGGGGGACTCATCAATTTAAAATTGAGCGCAATTTAGTAAAGAGCTCTGGGGGAAACACGAGCGCCTCGTCCCCGCGCGTCAACCTCCCTCTCCGTTGCACCTGCGGGGGCGAGCCGAGCCACGCGGAGCGCCGCTGACGCGACGCAGTTAAATAAATCTCGGCGCGCCCGCAGACCGCACGTTAATATTGGCTAATTATTTATTGAAATAAAACAGAACACATCAGGCGTCGGGAATGCGCGAGGGTATTCAAGAGACGTACCAGAACCTGTCGGGATCAGCATTTTGAGGAATTTTTTTTTACATGCACATCATTACGTTTCTGAAAGAATTCATCGCCATTTTTGTTAAAACTGTATTGATATGTTTTAATGCTACAATTTTTTAAACTAATAAAATGTTTTGTGTAACCAACAAAAAAAATTGTGATGTAACTAACATGTCAGCTTTCAATTGTATTTAGATGTACTATATTTAGGTGTCAGTATAGTATAATTTCTGAATTTCACACAGGACAATAAGGTTTTATCATGAACAGTTTCAAAATATTTATGAAAAGAAAGACATGATGCAACTAATGTCAGAGTGGTAGATGTGCGGCTAAAGTCTGAGTTTCAGTATTTAAAAAGTTATCCTTAAACTATCGTATCTTCAGCTTTCGAAAAACCACACCTGCAATCACACAGTGGGAAAAAAATATTTTATTCCTGTGAATGAAATGTATTTCTGAAATATTTGGACAATCCACTCGCACATGAACAGCCTCCTACGGCACGATATGTCGCATAAATGTGTACGTGATGGACAGGTGTGCTCCCTAGTAAATAGTTCCGACCTCTGGAATAACAATGCTGTACTATCAACATTTTATAAAAATATTTTGCACTGATTATTCTAAAAAATTAACATTCTTTTACATGCCACTTCTATTTTTTATTTGACCATCGCATATTAGACAAAACGTTCAATACATTATTTACTGAACCAAAAAAAGAAGAGAATTTCGGTATGATGGTAGTGGATAAAACATTTCTTTTGTTCGGAGAACAGCACAGTGGATTTTGTATTGAGCGCATGAGGTCAGAATCTTCTATATCCCTTTACCGTATTATTTAGAAATATAGCCGTGCTTTACTGCCATCAAATTCAAGTAGCTCGCCGGTTGCTGTTACGATGTTGGTTTATCAGCGAACATGGGCAAACCTTAAGACCATGCTCATAGGAAGCAAACGAGCTGCTACCGAGGTAGTAAGGTACTATAAAGCATCCCAAATTTTACTGAATAATGTAGAATTTTATGATATATTTTTCCTTTTCATATTTTTTAGAGTTCCTACGCAAACGTTCCCCGAAACAGAAGTATAATTGCAGGCCGCCTTTAGAGCCCGCAGTAATCCTTGTAGTTTATTTCTCCAACTTGAAACTTTTAATACAGCGGCGTGTTAAGCAGCGAGAATTCGACTTCGCGTGTGGTTTCCAAACAACGCTGCGTGCGAAACGACGCCGTTTGCAGGCGGCGAAAGTCGGAGCAGGAGCACGGCAGGGGGTTGACCGCCGCGCACCCTCGCACCCTGCCCAGTCAGGCCCCTGCCCC